>JAACNH010000753.1:0-146704 GCA_019447015.1 Hymenochirus boettgeri
GGTAACACCCCGTGTGGGTTATGTATAATGGGGTAACACTGCATGGCGGGCATGTAAAATGGGGTAACACCCTATGGCAGGTATGTAAAATGGGGTAACACCCCGTGTGGGTTATGTAAAATGGGGTAACACCCCATGTCGGGTATGTAAAATGGGGTAACACCCTATGGCGGGTATGTAAAATGGGGTAACACCCTATGGCGGGTATGTAAAATGGGTAACACCCCGTGTGGGTTATGTAAAATGGGGTAACACCCTATGGCTGGTATGTAAAATGGGGTACAATCTCCAATACGATGACTATTGCACAGAGCAAAGTAGTAAAGATTGAAAAAGGAAAGTAAAAAATTTTAGCAAAAGAAAACTAGTCTTGTAAAGTGAAATATATGTTTGAGATGAGAGATTTCTAAAGTGACATACTATGATACAACCTATGCTTGTCTACCTTAATGAAATCAACAAATTCCTCTGTATATTAAATGAAAAAGAATGCACTAAATTTCTTTATCAATGAATTGCACTAATGGATCCAGTAAAACCATTACAATATCATGTCTGCTGTAAAGATTAGGGACCAGAGATGGGTTTGCTTCCAAGGTTCCTGTTTTTCTAAAATAGAAGCCCACTCCCTGAGTCAGACTTGGGGGTGGGGGGTGGAGGGGGGTTAGAAGGACAATTGTCATTTAATGATCCAGTTTATTAGATAACTATGAAGAAATTTAGAATTTTGGCAGCAACGAACAACATACAAAATTGGGCATCAAACACACACACGCATACCAATGCCCACCTGGAACCCCTACACACATACACACCGGAACTCCACCACCACACCCAGAACTCTCACCCCCACCGGAACTTCACCCCCCCCCCACACACACTAGGAACTCTCCCACTTAACCTGGAACCTCCCCCCATTTGATTTCCAGACAATGTTTTGATGGGAAAACGTGTTAAAGTTCTTTTAGAAAAATGTAGGTTTGCAAATCAAACTCGAGGAGCGTTTATTCTACGAATTCATCTGAAATCCCAAATTCATTCGCTTTGTGTTACCACAAATCAGTTTTGGAACGTCTCTCGGTGATGGGCGATGTAAAATTTATCTGTACCACCATCAATTGGCAATTTGCAGAATTGTGAATTAATGTATTGCAACTCATCATAGACTAATCCTTATTTCCCCAAGTATTAAATTGCTGTGTGAAATTATGAATTTTAAAAGGACGACACACACAATCAGTCAAAGGAACTTACACATTCACACTGCTAATCCTTTAATGCGGCTAAATGCTAGTGTTTCTCAATTTATAATAATCTTCATAAACATTCACATAACCATCTACTTGTAAAATAAGTCAACGTGAAGGGATATTTTTCTCCATAAGAGTTGGAATAAGTAGTAAAGGGACATGTTCACTTTCCACATACAAAATAATACTTACCTTGTTTCACTCCCTAAACCTACAGACTGATTAGCTGCTACAGTACCTCTCAGATGTTCCGCGAGATCGCAATCCAGTTCAGAGTTGATTGTCCTCTTGGCGATCAGCTCGCACATGCACAGAGAGGCGGCTCAGTCAGCATCAGTTATTGGCCATGACATCATCTGTTACGTGATTAAGTGTTGCACCAGAAAAGGTGGGGCAGGAGGACAGGCGAAAACGGGTTGAATATCCTTACCAGGACTGCCTAAAACATCCTGTATAATTGAAGTTTTAGGATTTCTAATTTTTATGTGGGGTGGGCATGCTCTTTCCTAACTGTTTTCGCTAAACTTTATAACAAAGACTAAAACAATATAATATAATAATAATATAATAACTATATAATAACATTTTATGGACCATGCAGCTATTGTGACCATTGAACCAAAGATATGAAGCCACAATCTTTGTGTATTTTAGCCTTAGAGTATAATTTTGCGCTACACTATATCAATGCTAATGTCAAGCGTGCAAGGAGTAGAAGAAAGAGGCCCATAGTCAGTAACCTTGATGAAGATCCCCTTAATACTGATCGTGGAATGGATGAAGAAATAGATTTCTCTGGAGAATAAAACTTCTAAATTCTATTCATTCTGTATCATACTTACCTTAATGGAAAGAACCCGGCCTTACTGTGCTGACCTGCAAGAGATGTAAAGATTAAAATGTCCCTTGAAGACAAACTCGTATAATATTGTGTCACAAATCATTAGCCATTAACTTTTGTATTTGCCTCCTAGAAATCATGACTTTATATCACCCAAGAGAAGAAGACGAGAGAGGTCACATTTCCTTAAAAGCAAAAACATGCTAATGGTGTTCAGTGGGTACGAAGACAACATGGAAACAAACTCACACCAGTAGAGGGCTTCGGGGCTTTTGCACCCACATGAGTGCTCATCTCTCTCACAGACCTTGGTTGATTTGTTTGGTCTGGTTTTGTTTGGTCTGAGGAAGGACCACACTGGTTCCGAAACGTTACAATAAAAGGTTACTTTTTTCCACGATTAAGACTGGTGTGCCTAGCAGTGTCTTACCCCTCATCTTTGGTATTGTACACTGGATGTCTATTGGGGTTTATTCACTCAAAATTCTAAACCTTCAATTCAAGTAATTAATTTGATAGGACACTGACTGTAGTGATAATAGGAATTCACAGCACGAATAGCCTTCAACTACGGATAAACCAACTTCCTTCCATCCATGGTTCCAAACCCATTGAAAGTGGAAGTTTCTATTTTTCAATATCATTTTCCCCGAACTTTCAACCAACTTTTTTCGACATTGCATGATTTGAATTTTGCTATAGATTTAATTTTGATCCAACATTTCTGAATTTTTTAGAAATTCAGCCAGATCCAAGGTTTTTTTTAAACCAGCAGTCCAAACTAAAGCAGTTTGTTTTTGAAAACCTATTAAAGGGCAATTATAGTGAGGAAAATAGTTTTTTTTTTAAATTCCTGTAATGTATCCTATAAGTCATTCCAACCACTAGTCCCAGAGATATAAGCATTTAAATATGCTGTGATTTGTAAGAGCTGCTAAACCTCATCTGTATAAAGACATATGTCCATCAGTTCCACCTTTATACCTACCCTATGTCTGTTACAGTTTACAATAGAACATATTTGGAGGTTATACAAATCATCCCCTCCATCTGCCAACCTTTATATCCCTACCCATAATTCTGTCTATAATTACATAGTAACATAGTAATTGGATGGTTGTAAAAAGACATACATCCATCGATTCCACCGTTTATACCCTACCCATCATGTCCTGTCTAACGTTGACAGTAGTAACATGTATTGGAGGTATATAAGCCTATACGTCCATCTAGTCCCACCTTATACCCTACTCCATAATGACTGTATAATACTTACATAGTACATAGTATTTTGGCGTTGTATATCTACATCCCCATCTAGATCCCACCTTTATAACCTTACCCATAATGTCTGTATAATTGTTTAAAAATGTCACATAGTAGTGAGGTTGTACAAAGAACATATGTACATCATGTCCAACCTTTATACCCTAACCCTCAATGTCGCGTCTAACAGTTACATAGTAACATAGTATTGAGGTTATAAAGCATACTTCATCTAGTCCAACCTTTGATAACCTACCCATAATGTCTGTTATACAGTTTACATAGTACATTAGTATTGAGGTTTGTATAAAGACAATCCATCCATCTAGTCCCAACCTTTATACCCTACCCAATGCTGTCTAATAACTTACATAGTAACATAGTTGGAGGTTGTATAAAGACATACCTCCCAAAATTTCCCACCTTTATACCTACCCAGAATGTCGCTGTATAACAGTTACATAGTACATAGTATTGGAGTATGTATAAGAGACATACGTCCATCTAGTCCAACCTTTATACCTTCACCCACATATGTCTGTATACAGTTACATAGTAACATATATTGGAGGTTGTTATAGCACTACTCCATCTAGTCCACCTTTAGATAACCTTACCCATATGTCTGTACTATAATTACATAGTAAATTAGATAGTTGTATAAACACCAAAACACCATAGCCAACTTAACCCAACCAAGTATAAGTACAAAAATGTTGGAGGTTGTATAAAGACATAAAACAGTCCATGTCCCAACCTTTATACCCTACCCATAATGTCTGTATAACAGTTTAACTAGTACATAGTATTGGAGGTTGTATAGACAATACGATCCATCTAGTCCAACCTTTATACCCTCCCATAATGTCTGTAACGTTTACATATAACATAGTATTGGAGGTGGTATAAAGACATACATCCATCTAGTCCAACCTTTATACCCTACCCAATGTCTGTATAACAGTTACATAGTAACATAGTATGGAGGTTAATAAAGACATACATCCCATCTAAGTCCAACCTTTATACCCCCTACCAACCATAATGTCTGTCTATAATTTACATATAACATAGTATTGGAGTTGTATAAGACATACGTCCATCTAGTCCAACCTTTTATACACTAACCATAATGTCTGGTATATCAGTACATAGTAACATAGTATTGTGAGTTTTAAAGACATACATGTCATCATCCACCTTTATACCCTACCCATAATGTCTGTCTAACAGTTTACATAGTAACATAGTATTGGGGTTGTATAAAGACATACATCCATCTAGTCCAACCTTATACCCTACCCAATGTCTGTCTAAACGTAATATTAACATAGTATTGGAGTTGTATAAAGACATCCATCCATCTAGTCCAACCTTTATATACCCTACACTAATGTCTGTATAACGTTACATAGTAACATAGTATTGGAGTTGTATAGACATATGTCCATTATTCCAACCTTTATACCCTACCCATAATGTCTGTATAACAGTTACATAGTAACATAGTATTGGAGGTTGTATAAAGACTACTCCATCTATTGCCCCTCCAACTTTATACCCTACCCATAATGTCTGTATAACAGTTACATATAACATAGTATTGGAGTTGTATAAAGACATACATCCTCTAGTCCACCTTTATACCCTACCCATAATGTCTGTTAACAGTTACATATAACATAGTATTGGAGGTTGATAAAGACATACGTCCATCTAGTCCAACCTTATACCCTACCCATAATGTCTTCTATAACAGTTACATAGTAACATAGTATTGGGGTTGTTAAAGACATACGTCCATCTAGTCCACTTTATACCCTACCACCAATGTCTGTAAACAGTTACATAGTACATCAGTATTGGGGAGTGTTGTAATAAGACATATGTCCATCTAGTCCAAACCTTATACCTAACCTTAATGTCTGTCTAACAGTTACATAGTAACATAGTATTGGAGTTGTATAAAGACATACGTCCATCTAGTCCAACCTTTATAACCCTACCCTAATGTCGGTAAAACTAACAGTTTACATAGTAATCATAGATGTGAATTGGATTGTTTGTTACAAATTTGACACTGACTTGATGTAGTCTTAAAATACTCCTACCATTTCGATGCTTTCCATTCAGAATGTGATTTACAAGACATTTTCATTATTACCCAACTTATCCCTAATACATATCACAAAGCCATAGTAAAATTAAGGGGTGTATTAACTAGTGCCTAAGGGTTTCTTATAACACGCCTACCCATAATGTCTAAACAGCATTTACATCAGTACGTTGTGTTGGATGTTTATAAAGACTACATCCATCTGTCCAACCTTATAACCCTACCCCATAATGTCTGTATAACAGTTATACATATAACATAGTGATTGTAAGACGTGTATAAAAGACAATCGCCATCTAGTCCCAACCTTTTATACCCTACCCATAATGTCTGTATAACAGTTACAATAGTAACATAGTTATTGAGGTGGTAATAAGACATAGTCCATCTAGTCCAACTTTATACCCTAACCCTTAATGTCTATCTAACAGTTACATAGTAACTAGTATTGGAGGTTGTATAAGACATGACGTCATCTATTCAACCTTTATACCCTATCCCATAATGTCTGTCTATTTTACATAGTAACATAGTTGAGAGTTATTAAAACTATTCCATCTAGTCCACCTTTATATACCCTACCCCTATGTCTGATTTAAACATATTACATAGTAACATAGTCTATGGAGGTTGTATAAAGACTACGTCCTCTAGTCCAATCCTTTATACCCTACCCATTAATGTCCTGTCTAACAAGTTATGTATTAACTTTAGTAATTGTAGAGGATGAAACTTCTTTTCTTCTAATTTTAAAGATGTGCGTTAGTCCTTCTGAAAATATTTATTGTTTATTAATGATCTATTGTCAACGATTGACGCTTCCCCAATGTAACGCCCTAACTGTCTAATCTGCCTGCATAGTCAAGCCCCATCCATTCCCTTATTAATTTAGGTTGCCCTTCTCTGAACTGCTTCCATTTCCAAGATGTCTCTTTTGTATATGGGATTCCAAAACTGCACCGCATATTCCAAATGAGGCCTTACCATGCCTTGTAAAGAGGGGATAATGTTTTTTTCTCTTGAATCTATTCCCCTTTATACAAGACAATATCTTGCTAGCTCTAAGACATTGCTACCGTGCATTGTTTGCTACAGCTAAACGTTGGGTACACAACACTTCAGATTTTTGAAAGATGACCGACATCTTTCAATATCTGCATACACACAGTCCCGAGCGTTTCTCCCTATGCAGAGAAGCTTGGAGTCTAGCGCGGCTGAGGGAATTTTAGTTTTTTTTCCTGAACGACCGCTCGGCCGACGGAATTTTTTGGCAACGCACTCTCTTTCGGAAAAACCGCTACAACAAACTAGTGATAAGCCCCGATACCATCGGATCCAACAGTATCGGGGCTTTATTTGCTAGTCGCGTGCACCTAGCTTAAGTCTGTCATCTACCAGAACCCCCCAAATCTTTTCCATTGGAGATTCACTTATTTATGGTGTAGGTGGCACAGGGATGATTAAATCCCAAATGCATCACACTTACATTTATCAACATTGAATCTCAACTGGCCATTCTGCTGCCCATTTTGATAATCTATATCTAGGTCTGCTTGCAGCACTTGCACATCATTGAAGTTTCCAAAGCCTGCATATTTCGTGTCTCAGCAACACAGAACCTTCTCTCAATGAAATGCCCTCCTAAAGTTCGCACACATGTACAGTGTTAGCACCCGCCCACAACCTCTGACCACGACTCAACATGGCGACGAACTGCCGTTTTAGTCCAATACATACATGTGTGTATCCCACCATGCACCTAACGACATGCAACCAGAAAGAAAAGTTGTGTTTCCATCTTTTTCTTTTTTACCTGTTCATTTTCTACTTATGTAAGGGCAGCACACCCCTTGTACTAAATTGTAATATGTTATAGGCAATCCCCCCCCCCCCCCAAACCCCAGTTCCCATTTTACTACAATTAAAAATGAAGCTAGCGGAATAGGGCATGTCGCAACAAAGAAAGGCCTCCCCCCTTGGGTATCACTTATGGACCTGTGTACACAAAGGCAAGTTCAGTAGCCACATCTAATTTTAAGCGGCACATCATTTAACAGATCATAGTTTATGGTATATGGTGCGTTTTATTGCTTTACGACCCTGACGTAACATATTAGTTTGGTTGTTAGAAAACTAAAATTCGATACCACGCAGTAAGCGTAACTAGGAATCCCCCCCTGCAAAACTATGACAGGCCCCCTGCAAATTATACAGGCCCTATACGTGCTTCATCCACAGTGTTTTTTTTGGGAGAGCTTATATCTGTCATAGGGAAGAAAGGATGGGGTCCACTGTGGTTTCTCCCCTGTAAGTTTGGAAGCACGCCCCTGATATCATGTGTATTGGTAATTGCCAGGTAGAGATTCCGAACTTTCGCAAAATCCGTCCGCTCGAGGATCCGCAATTTTAAAAAAAATTTGAAAATTCGAATCCGCGAGCGGACCATACAATATAAAAAAAAAAAACTCAAAATACGAAACCTCGATAGAAATAGCGACGAAATCCGGTTTCGTTTAAGGCGAAAAAACGAAAAATCCGCCGTTCGTGAACGGGATAAATCCGCGGCGGATCCAGGTTCGGATCAGCGAACCGGCCATCCCTATTGCCAGGGGGTCGTTACTTTCTTAAAATTAAAAAGACTGTAGGGTAAAATTCCAAGTCTCACTTAACATACCAGTAAAAATGAAGACAAGAGAAGTTTAACCTTGGAGAGAATTATTTTGTTGAATTTTCTGTATTCTGTCTACAGTATTACTTTTACCTTTCCTAATTGTCATTTGTAGCCGACAAAACCTACAAACAGATTGAACAATTACTTAACCATTTATTTTAAAATGAAAAAGAACTTGTAGGTAAAATTCCAAGTCTCGCTTAACAATACCAGTAAAATAAGACAAGATAAGTTATACCTTGGAGAGAATTATTTGTGTTGAATTTTCTGTATTTCTGTCTATTTTCCTTTTTACCTTCTCTTTACCTCATTGTTACGCAAAAACCTACAGAGCAGATTGAACAATTACTTTTTGAATTTTTTTATTTGTTAATTTTTGCAAAGCAATATAATTATCTTGCGGGGAAGTGTCAGCCTTGGGCGATTACAGAGACAATATGGGAGATAGGAGAAAGCAGTTCTCTCTGACGTACCTTGTTAAGGACTTCATGCATAGAGCCTTCTATTGGTAGGTTTTGATTCATCTAAGCGAATGTAATAGTTATTGGTAATTGCAACAATCAAGAAAAGCCTAGATCCTTGTGATTAGATTTCATCAATGCTGCTCCCTGCTCTGTGATTTGCATTACTGTAGGGCCAGTTGTCATCCGTGCTGTTTAAAAAACATTGTTATGAACTGAATCTCTTTGCATTGTCTGGGCAGAATGTGGTTTAAGTATAAGTGAATATGAATAAAGAATTTGTATAATTACAAAGGAGACTAGAGAGAAAAGGGGTCATTAATAGCAATGAATTGCAAATGAGCCTAGGTGAGATGTCCAAACTCATCGGTAGAGGTTTGGGAGGAGCTACTGGATGCATCCTTATGAAGGGATATTCATGATATTATTAGCAAAGCAATGAAAAACATCTACATTAAACGGTACATTACTGTAGGTTTTATACAAGATGGATGAGGCAGAAATTAGATTTAGTAAGTTATTTGAAGTTTTAAGATCAGATTCTATGGAATTGTCCGTCTCATAAACTTACCAAAGGATTATCAATCTCAAGACTACCTGCAATTTTAAAGCCAATCAACGATCCCTCTTCCTTTTGATGTCCTAGGTCGAGGACCCAAAATTCCTAGGTTCTTGACCCCTGGGGTTCATTAGGCGCCTGAAAGGTCACTCTAGTTACAGACCAATTCCGGAGGGGGGCAGATCCGGACAGAATTTCTCTAAGCTTTGCGGACAGAACAAATTTATCACCATGTAGTGGACATACCTGTAGTGGTTAACCTCCTTTTTTTTAAAAGGGAGATGGGATTTTAGGGTTTAAATTGCCCTTTAACACAAGTGCATGTGTAAGTTTTTTCTGTCAAAGATTAATAATTCTCTGCACTGCTTATGGAAACACCACCATGGAAACCCCATTGGCATGGTCCATGTTTGGATCAGATTTAGTTATTAGTTAATTACAATATTCTCTAAAGCTGTAAATTTAGTCATCGTAGAGGATCATGAACTGCTTCAGTAAAAGTTCAGAAGTTTGGAAACAAACCCATGTCATGGGAGGAATAGTTTGAATAGTCTTGTATAAATTACAGATAAATAACAATGGTAACTTACTGTAAATGGCTGTGGGACCTGGGAAATGGTCTGGGGAACACGTCACTGTCACCAAAACTTATTTAAACACTTAAGGTTCGTACACTGCATATGGTGTAAAATGTTCGTTTCGGCCGATAATCGGCCCGTGTGTAGGGTCTTTATCAGCCGAAACGGACGGCCGACCACGATAAAGGCCCTACACACAGGCCGATTATTGGCCAAACGAAAGTTTGTACACGGACCCGCGATCGCACGTGTGTACGAACCTTACCTTCCCCCATGATTGGACAATTGTCGTGTTTCTGCAATCTACATCCAAGGTGATGGACCATTCGATGGCTACCAAACAATAAATCTGAGGTTAACAAACTCGAAGGCTACATTCGAGGGTTACTGAAATCTAAGGCTACATTAGAGTGTTACAAATCTAAGGCTACATTCGAGTGTTACAGAAATCTAAGGCTACATCGATGTTTACGAAATCTAGGCTACAATCGAGGGTTTACTGAATCTAAGAAGCACATTAGAGTGTAACAAAATCAAGGCTACATTCGAGTGTTTACCAGAATCTAAGGCTACTACGTCGAGTGTTACCGAAATTAAGGCTAACATTCGAGTATACGAATCTAGGCTACATTCGAGTGTTACACAGAAATCTAAGGCTACATTCGAGTGTTACAGAAATCTAAGGCTATTAGGCAAAGTTACCAAGAGTGTTACAGAATCTAAGGCTACATTCGAGTGTTCAGAAATCTAAGCTACATGAGTGTTACAAAATCTCTAGTACATTCGATGTTTACAGAAATCTAAGGCTACATTCGATGTGTTACAGAAATCTAGGCTGACATTCGAGTGTTACTGGAATCTAAGGCTACATCGAGTGTTAACTGAAATCTAAGGCTAACTTCTAGTGTACTGAAATCTAGGCTACATTCAGATGTTAACATCCAAGGCTCGGATCGTCTCAAATTCGAGGTCTGAAATCACTCATCGAGGTTACTGAAATTAAGGCTTACAACATTCGAGGGTTACTGAAATCTAAGGCTACATTCGAGTGTTACAGAATCTAAGGCCTACAATACGTGTTAACAAACATCCTAAGCTACATTCGAGTGTTTACGAATCTAAAGCTAAACATTCGAGGGTTACACTGAAATCTAAGGCTACCTTCGGTGATCTACACATTGAGTGTACTGATCTAAGGCTACATTAGAGTGTTAACAAAATCTAAGGCTACATTTCGAGTGTTACAGAAAATCTAAGGCTACTCGAGTTAACACATTACACTCGAGTGTTACAGAAATCTAAGGCTCTACATTCGGGGGTTACTAAACTGTACTCGAGGTACTAATCTAAGGCTACATTCGAGTGTTCATGAAATCTAAGGCTACATATGTGTTACCAAATCTAAGGCTACATCGAGTGTTACTGAAATCTAGGCTACTTCGAGGTTAACAAAATCTAGAGCTACATCGAGTTTTTACAGAAATCTAAGGCTACATTCGGTACGACTGGCTATCACTGAACTCTAGGCTACATTCGAGGGTTACGAATCTAAGGCACATCGGTACTGAATCTCAGGCTTTCTAATCTGGCTACATTCGAGTGTTACCTGAAATCTAGGCTACATTCGATGGTTTCTGAAGATCTAATGGCTACATTCGAGGGTACCTGAATCTAAAGGCTACATTCGAGGGTTACTGAAATCTAAGGCTACATCGAGGGTGACGACAGCTAAGGCTACAGTCCAGTGTTACGAAATCTAATGCTTACATTCCCGGTTAGCGAAATCTAAGGCTACATTCCGAGTGTACTCGAAATCTAAGGCTACTTCGCCAGTGTTATACGAATCTAATGACTACACATTCCCTTGTACTGCACAATCTAAGGCTACATTTGAGGTGTTCTCGAAATCTAAGGCTACATTCGAGGGTTACTGAAATCCTAAAGGTACATTCGAGGTTTACTGAATCTAAGGCTACAACCAGTGTTATGAGATTATTCATACATCATGTTGCGTGAATCTGGCTATCAGTAACCAATTAGGCCAGTGTACCCGAATTAGGTATTCCATTCATGGCTAATTGAGTTGATTTAGCACATTGATTCTGAAATAATATTGGGTCTAATAGCCTCACATTTGAGATTTTATGCCGAGATAATTCGAGGTACCATGGATACCTTTCTTATCGAAAATGGAAGCCCGAACTAGTTGGGAAGATCGAGTCGTCCGAACACTCATGAACTACGGGTTCGGATATGGATTCATCAATTTTTAGCACAAGTAAGATTATGTGGGTTTGGATTAAACCCAGTTCGAAATCGAATCTAGGGTTTTGAATTCCCGCATGGAAACTCTCCCCGATTTAACGAAACCCGAATTTTTTGATTGTCTCGTTTTAGTTGAAAAGCGAAAGTGTAATTATTATCGAAAATCGAAAGTAATGATTTCGAATTGAAAACAAAAGTAGATGAATTTTCTAAAATCGAAGTAGACATTTTCGAAAATTCGAAAGTAGCCAGTTTTCATAAAACTCAAAAGTCCTACGTAATTTTTGTGCACATGGCGCCCCTTAGTTTTCTTTTTTCCGTCCTTCTCTTGTGCACCAGTTTCCATTTATCGGATGATTTTTGCTATTTAGGTCAGACTTGTTTGTTAACTCCACAGGTTCTGTTTAATAGCAACAACTCTAAACGGAACAAAATAAAACAAGCTGTGAGGACGGAGACCGATCGCCTTCCGTGGAATAAATACAACTCAATTAGATAACAAACACACCCCCCCCCCCCCCCAAAAATTTTTTTGGGGGTGGGGTGTCCCCCCTCGGGCAGGCGACCGGTAGATGGATATCTACAGAAGCTTTCTAATTGCCTGTGGTTTCATAAGTACTAGAACTATTTATCAGGGCATTTATAATGTATTTTCAGCTTTTTTGAATGTATAGTATTTTAGGAGACCCATCAAATTTCATTTCTAATTAGTTTCAGTCCATTTCCTATAACGTTTTGTGCTAGTTTTAACATTTCAGAAATTTATTCCATTCGAACCTTCCGATATAATTATTAAAATTTGAACATTGGTCCTCTCTTTTTATTTACCCTTGTCTGTTGAACAAATACCCCCCACTCTCTGCTCCCGCCTCCTTTGTTTTTTTTCCCCCCCCCATGTTTCCCCCCCCCTGTCACTACCACCCCGACTGGCAAGTTGAATGTGGGTGTATTTATTTGAAGCAGACCATGTTCCAGAGGGGCGTTCTTATTTTTTTGATGGGTACCAGGAATGCCTGTTTTTGGTGTGTATTATTTCTGGGGTACCGGGACATCTGGTAGGCTGTGTATGTATTTGAAGGCTCACCGGGGAAGCCTCAGAGAGGTGTGTAATTTTTATTTAAGACTCCCGTGATTCACGAGTGTCCTTCCATTTGGCCATTTGTCCCGACTATTGCTTAGTGTAGATTTGCTCAGCGCAAATGTCCGTTCAAAAACACCCGTGCATAACTCCCCCCGGGTGCTCACCTGACATTCCCTAACCCAGGAAAAAAAAAAAAAAAAAAATATAACAATTCACCTATCAACTGCGCTATCGACAGCTGTAATAAATCTTAAGTGTAATCCACCCACTAAACTTTCCCGGTAACGATGGGGGAGTGTGACAGTCAACAGTGACATTTCTATTTCCTGCTTTGAAATCTTTGTACATAGAAGCAAACTAATAAACGCCACTAGTCATTAGATAAATAATTCGTTTTTTGCATTCTGGTCCTGTTTGGAAAAGTTTCCCTTAGACAGGTTTTCAGCATCTGGCTTGTTTTACGCATCAGATCTAACACTTCCCGAATAAATTCCCATAACCTCCTTCAAATATATATATATATATATATTATATATATATATAATATATACAGTATATAGACGTGTGGAGTTTAGAAAAACGAAACTAGTCCTTTTACAAACACTTTTTCCCGTTTAATAATTGACTACTGGTTTGGTACGTCATTAAGAAAATCCAATGGAAACACTGGCATTTGAATGCACGGAGACTCTCGGATCTGGGATAGTGCTCATCTCAAGTGAAAATGCGATTTACTAGCCAATCCATTCATACCATATGGAGCGATTATAAAATCCGCTGCTGTTTCTAAAGAGACCACCAGGAAACGTCACCCCAGCTTCTGATCTGTTAACGTGGGGGAAATTGGGCTCGTGTTCCTCTCATTTGTCAGAAAACTTCAACGTTCTTGTTTCTCCTAAGGGGAAAAATTAGAGACTGGACCAATATCTAATGGTTATGCTAAAATGAAGATTTTTTAAGACATATTGTTTAGATCATCACAAGGCCTACCAACAACATAGCCCTTATATCAATATACTGGAATCCCAGCAGAGGCCATCTCCTAAGGACTCCCACCAACATTTTCTCTTCAGTTCCACACCTTAAAGAGAGTCAGAGCCTCCTGTGTCCTGTCAATAAATGGAATCTACTGCCTATAATGACATTGGAAGTGTATACCGGTTCCCTTACATATTTTACTCTTCTCCATTTGTTCATATGGGGTCCACTTTCTTTTTTTGTTTTAACCCCCCTAAAGGGCTTTTCAACCCTTAAAACAAAAAAAATGGTCAATTGACCCTTACCGGCCCCACTTCCAGTGATCTCTGTTGCACTTTAATTACCTCCATTACTAACACAGATATTTAATGAGAATTACTGTTCCCATTCTGGCAGAGAAGTTGGCTCCTCCTCCATGCAGTCCATCAAGGCTGGGGATTGCCGACATCAACAACCAATGATTGACTGCTGTTTCAACCTGCTGCCTCTTCTTCTGCACATGCTCAAGCTTATAAAAAGCCTGATTGACAGAGGGGCTTAAGGCAATACCTTTTTTCAGAAAGGAATAGAACATATCATTAAATAATCTGGGTATAAATACATGTATAAACTGGTAAATAGGCATTTGGGGTGGGGGGCAGATTACGGACAAGCCAATCCACCAGTTGTGGAGCTGTGGAGGTTTTATTTTCCTCCCTGAATAATGCTGGCCTGGAAGGTAGAGGGGGTTCTAGTCTTTGGGGCAGGTCCTTTCTATCATGGATCGATGGGCCGGTAGAGCTCAGAACCTCGAGTTTTATTCTGATAGCAGTTCTGCGTAACCTATTGAAGTCCGAAAATCTGGATTTGCTATAAAAAGGATTTTTCCAATGGGCATTTTTTGAAGTTTCATCGAGGCCGCAGCTTTTTCATATCGCCAGTTCCTAATTGAGATTGGGTTCTCATACTGGCAGGTGGCTGGTACTGGTGTGTCATTCTATGTTATATATAGATTCTTAAACTTTGAAACTTTATTTAGTTGAGTAAATTGAATTTATCTGTATAATGGCTTCACTTCTCCCCGTTTTGTATACCTGCATACCCAATGGGCACATGGGTGGCTATATATTACAACAATGGCGCCATATAAATCACAATGATACATATCCATCCATAAAGATGGGTGCTAGCCAGGAAAAAGCATGCAACTGGCAAATACAGGTTGACCTTCATAGCCATATCCATATTAACCTTTCTTCTCACATTTCGTATCTCATTTGTATTTAGATTTACATTTCCTGTTAGAGTTTAAATCAACCACAGAACTATGTAGAGGCTTAATGTATTTTCCTTTCATTTAAATTACAACCAAATGACTGTGGGTAATTTATTGCAGTAAAGCGAAAGGAGGTCCATACACATCTCTGGCTCAATCATAATCAAATAAAATAAAAGTGGAAATAAATAGATTTATGCGAGCTCTAAGCATCGTTGGGCAGGACGGCCGCCCGCTATAAATATTTGTTCCAGTTTCTAAAAATATAGATCGCTATGACATTTCATCTAATATTGCCATTACGTTCAGCTTTCTCTAAATATCAATGAAGCTAAAAGTTTTTTTCTCAATGGTCTTTTACGGACGAAACTAAATGAAAGGCTTGGGGGGGAAATACTTTTTTGTTTCCTTTTTGTGCTTAAATAGACATATTTAAAAAAGTATCAGAACAAACCACCGAACAATAACTGAGGGAATGGTTTTCTCCAGTTTTGTTCCTCCCTCTATCTCATCCTGTGGGTGGATCTTGTCTTGAAATAAGCTATAAGTAGCCCTATTCTCCAGGTGAGGGGCTAGATGAATCACATTTGTTGTGCCAACACGGTTGACGAATTGCTAAAATGCAATTGTTTTTAAATGACTGTTAAAAGAGAACTTATTTTTTAATCAATCAGAAATATATACATTGTAAAGATGTATTATATTTGAGAAATAGATTATGCAACTTAGTTGGGTACACACAGTTCCCGTTAAAGCTGTGTGTACCTTGCTTTCCACGGCCGAGGAAATTCCCCCCTCTGGCTGCGGTAGACTCCCTATAGGGGGAGTTGACCCGCGGCCAAGGGTAACCACGAGTCCTTGATCGTTCTCCCTATGCTGTGTCTATACTGTGTATAGGGGGAGCGCTCCTGACTGTGGCTGTAGCCCGATATTTTGAAAAATGACAGCCTGGATCTTGCAAATCCGGTTCTGTCACTTCCTCACAATCTTCAGGTGGTGTACCCACATAAAAGCATCCATGTTGCTGCCAGTACTTTAGCATGTTTTCTTATCTGAGCCCCCTGGTCCCCTGTATTCACTGTCTCTTCTATATCACAGATTTATCCTCCCCCACCAATATTGTAGTCCATGATATGACTTTTGAAAGCTACTTGTACCTTGCGTTTATTACAGTCAGTGTTGGCATAGTTTGCCATACAAAGCCTTAATTCCTGCTGGTCCTAACTTTTAACCTTTGTTTACCTTAGTAACTTTTTACCTCTTAGATACGTATTCTCAAACCTTTTCACAGTGTTTTTCAAGTTTTTTCAATCTTATCGTAAAAATGGTGCCTATTTTGCCCCAACCAATCGGATGTTATCTTTCAAAATGTTACATAGATCCGCATTGGTTGGGGCAAAATTAACTCCATTTTAAACGATAAGAACTTTTTGATCTCCGCGTAGTCCTGTAACCTTCACAAAAGGCAGGTTAACTGATAAAATACAAAGTTTTTAAGTTCCTAAGCGGAAAAAAGTTACTAAGGTAAAAAAGGTTCAAAGGTAGGACCCAGCAAATAAAGCAAACCAGTAGTGGTTTGCTGGCTTAAAAATAATTTGCCAAGTTTTGAACTAATTGCACACAGCAGTCTCCCGGGGCAAATACAAAATAGTCTGCTCATTTTAGTGACATTGTTTTTGTTTTTTTTTTTTAGTAACTCTATTCCAAACAAAAGATAACGCCCAAAAGTATTCTTTGTATCTGCAGTGGTGGCTCACGTCTAATGTAAGATTTTAGAAACACAAGCCCTGAGGTCACGGGTTCTAATCACAATCTAATATATTCTTTTTTGTTTTTTATTCTTTACGATTATTTTCCTAACCAAATGTTTCTAAATGTGCCAATTTCTAATGGTATCTCTATTGGGAAAGGGATTAAAGCTGTGTGTCATAACTAAAAAAAAATTGCCATTAAGTTTCCAGACGTGTCAAGCTGGGTACACACAGTAACCGATAAATCCATACTGTCGAATCTGACGTATCGGGGCTTTATCGGTCACTGTGTGGTACTGACTTTTGGGCGAAGAGCGTGCAACTGGCCAAACGATCGGGTCTCATCGGAAAAGAGGGAAAATTTTTTCCCCTCGCCACGGTAGAACTCCCTATAGGGAGTCGCTGCGGCCGAGGAACCCAGAGTCCTGAGTGTTCTCCCTATGCTGTGTATATACTGTGATAGGAGCGCCCGGACTGTGTGTAGCCCGAATGTTTTAAAAATGACAGATCTTGCAGGCCTGTCTGTTCCATCTTTCAAAGATCATTCTGGTGATACCCAAGCTTATAACTATCTGTGACCCAAAATACCAAACTTCTTAAAGTGAAATTTTACAAGGGTTCACAAAATCAGATTTGTTGCTCGATGTTTGACCCATAACTAACAAAAAAGCAAGAAGGTAAAAAATTCGCAGTTATGAATTTCCTCTAATCAGGTTGGGAAATAATCCCAATTATAAAACTGGTTCTACCTATCATAACTTTTATGGTCGCTAAACAATTTATTGCTAGTCCTTACTTTTAAAGACAATTAAGCGAGGGCAATTACTGCATTTAAAACAACCCTTCTTTCCTTTTAATCAGAAAGCTTTGCCAGAATTGAATTAAGATTAAAAGGGTAGACAGCCAACCATAGTAAATTTGTGAGCCTTCTGACTCTGTGACCTCGATCATTTTGTGTGTTAAATGCACCACTACTGCACTACAACAGGCCTGCAGGGCTCATACAATTGACACTTACAGGAGATTCAATAAAAGTTCTTAATCGTTTAAATGGTGCTAATTTTGCCCCCACCAATCATATTTAACATTTGTAAGCTACAAATCTGATGGTTGGGGCAAATTAGCACCATTTTAAACGATAAGAACTTTTATTGAATACCCTTTTAGGATTTTTTTTTTTCCCCTTTTTTTCCCCTATTTTTGTAAAGTATTTAGATTTAAAAACATTTGAACATAATATATCATATATTAATATAATAAATGAGATGAACCCAACGCGGGAATCCTACCTTGCAGATTTCTTTCGGATTTTTAGGCTTTTTAGTTTTTTGTTATTTCCCCCTTTCATGTTCATTACGAGGCACTTACAACAGCCAAATGTCTATTCCAAAGTCCAATAATGGTACTGTAAGTCTTTGTAACCAGATGCTGTAACGTTCTTTCTAATGCAGAATTATTGTAATCGGGTTAATTAGAACTCTTTGTACTAACCAGTGTATATTCCCTTGACTAACATTGTTCCACTTGACTATTCTGTAATGCAGAGCGGGATGTTTAATTATCTACTCATGGGAATTAAATGATCCACCCTTAAGGAGGGGGAGTGTCACAGCAAACAAATGGAATTTTATTTAACTGTAAAAGGATAATTCATTTTTGTTCCTGCAAGTTTTGTAAATATTACATCATGATAATAATAATAATAATACTAATAATAATAATAAAGAATAATAATAATAATAATAAGATAATATAATAGTTTGTTGTTTGTTATGATTATCTATTATTATTATTACTACTACTACTACTACTCTGCATTGGTTATTATTATGTTGTTATTATTTTATTATTATTATTACCAACCAAACTCACTCCTACTACTACTAACTACACTGACTACTACTTACTACTACTGCTATTATTAGTATTATTATTATCTACGATTAATTATGAAGATTCACTCTGACGTACAATCTAGAACTTACATAATCTTTTTCGTTGGAACACATAAGGAATCTGGGTATATTAGGTAGCCGCACATTGTTGGGTAACTGTCATGTTTGAAATCATTAATGATTGAAATCTTACAGTTCAACCTAAAATAATGAAAAGTGAGTTGTTTACTTTACCACATTGACCTGGTGCCTTCATCTGACATGTCTGTATAGATCAAATATTGAAAATTCAATTAAAGAACTAATAACATAGTCGGAAGAAAATAAACTATTATACTAATAGTTGTAGGAAAGATTGTTTAGTATTTACTTATTAGTGGTAGGAAAGAGCTGTTTAGTATTTACTTATTAGTGTAGGAGAGAGCTGTTTAGTATGACTTATTAGTGTAGGAGAGACGCTTTTGGTATTTACTTATTAGTGGTAGGCGAGAGCGGTTTAGTATTTACTTAATTAGTGGTAGGAAAGACGTTTAGTATTTACGTATTAGTGGTAGGAGAGAGCGTTTGGTAGTTTACTTATTAGTGGTAGGAGAGAGCTCTTTTGGTCTTTCCCTATTAGTGGTAGGAGCGAGCTGTTTAGTATTTACTTATTTAGTGGTAGGAACTACTGTTTGGTATTTACTATTAGTGTTAGGAGAGAAGCTGTTTTTTAGTTTTACTTATTCGTGGTAGAGAGAGCTGGGGGGGGGGGGGGGGGGGGTATTTACTTATTAAGTGTGGGGGTGGGGGGGGTAGGAGAGAGCTGTTTGGTCTTTACTTCTTAGTGGTAGAGAGAGTAGCTGTTTAAGTATTTACTTATTAGTGGTAGGATAGAGCTGTTTTAGTATTTATGTAATAGTGGTAGGAGAGAGCTGTTTAGTATTACTTATTAGTGGTAGGAAAAGCTGTTCAGTATTTACGTATTAGTGGTAGGGAGAGTGCTTATTTAGTATTTACTTATTAGTGTTAGGAGAGAGCTGTTTAGTATTTACTTATTATGGAGGAGAGAGCTGTTTGTATTTACTTATTAGTGGGTAGGAGAGAGCGTTTAGTATTTACTATATTCGTGGTAGGAAGAGAGCTGTTTAGTATTTTACTTATTAGTGAGAGATAGCTTTTTTTATTTTTACTTTAGTGGTAGGAAGCGAGCTGTTTAGTATTTACTTTTAGTGGGTAGGAGAGAGCTGTTTAGTATTTTACTTTTAGTGGTAGGAGAAAGCTGTTTTAGTATTTACTTATTAGTGGTAGGGAGAGCTGTTTAATATTTACGTTAATGTGGTAGGAAGGCTGTTTGGATTTACTTATTAGTGGTAGGAGAGAGCTGTTGGTATTCTTATCAGTGAGAGAGAGTGTTTAGTATTTACTTATTAGTGGTAGGAGAGAGCTGTTTGGTATTTACTTATTGTGGTAGGAAGAGCTGTTTGGTATTTAACTTTTTAGTGGGTAGGAGAGAGCTGTTTAGTATTAACTTATTAGTGGTAGGAGAGAGCTGTTTTTGGTATTTACTTCCTTAGGGTATGAGAGAGCTGTTTTAGTATTTACTTATGAGTGGTCGAAGAGTAGCTGTTTAGTTTTTAGTTACTTATTAGGTAGGATAGAGCTGTTTAGTATTTAACTTATTTAAATGTATGTAGGAGAGAGCTGTTTATTATTTATGTAATAAGTGGTAGGAGACAAAAAAGAAAAAAAAAAAGAAAGAAGACAAAAAAAAAAAAAGAAGAAAACCCGCCACCCCCCCCCCCCCCCCCCGCCGCGTCTGTTTGGTCTTTCCTTCTTCCGTGGTAATAGCGCACGCTGTGTTTTACTTTCCTTATTACGTGTAGGATAGAGCTGTTTCGTATTTACTTATTCTGGTAGGGAGAGAGCTGTTTTAGTATTTACATTATTAGAAGTGGTAGGAGAGAGCTGTTTCGTATTTACATCTTCGTGGTAGGAGAGAGCTGTGTTAGTAATTTAATGTATTCATGGTTAGGAGAGAGCTGTATATCTTTTACTTTTTACTTCTTAATGGTAGGGAGAGAGCTGTTTATCTTAGTGCTATCTCCTGGAAAGAAAAGACGGAAGATCTATATCTCCAATATATTATAATTACTATAGTAAATATATATTACGAATGCTTCTGGGGACACCTGCTAAAACTGAAATTTGCTCCATGTTTGTTTCCCCCACTTTAAGCAGCAGTCAAATATTAAAGAAAGGGCCTGTTCTCCCCCCCCCCCCCTCCCCCCCCCAACCCCCCCCCCCCCCCCCCCCCCCCCCCCCACCCCCCCCCCCCTCCCTAACATGTCCCCACCCCCCCACCCCCCATCCCCCACCCTCCCCACCACACCACCCCAACCAATCCCCCCCCCCCCCCCACCATCCCCCCCCCCACCACCCCCCCAAACTACTTATAATCCCATCGCCCCCCACTACTTGGCCCCAGCAATAGTTGGTAGTGTAATCCTTACCTCACATCCCAGCTCTCCCATTGGTTTCTCCTTGTAGTAGTCTCTCCCCCCAAATTCCCAAAAACTGCCCACCAGGAGGATAGTCAGATAGTCCCATATAGTACTCTGCCTCCTACCTGGTGGGCCTCCCGGGAATAAGTTTGGCATGCGTAAAACTGTGCCAACGCAAAGCCCCTCCCCCCGCCCCCTTCCCTCCCTTTCTGCACCTTTCCCCCTTTCTTTCCCTCCTTCCTTCCTCTCTTTCCATTTCTTCTTTCCCTCTCTGCCTCCTTCTCCTTCTCCCTACCTCCCTCTTCTCCCTTATCTCTTCTCTCTTCTTTCTTCTTTTCCTTCTCTTCTTCCTTTTCTCTTTTTCTCTCTTTCTCTGCGTCTTCTCTTCTACTTCTTCCTCTTTTTTTTCTCTCTCTTTCTCTTCTCTCTTTCTTCTTTCTTTCTTCTTTTTCCTTCTCTCTTCTCTCTCTTCTTCTTTCTTCCTCTCTTTCTCTTCTCTCTTCTTTTCTTTCTTCTTCTCTGTCTTTCTCCTCTCTTCTCCTTCTTCCTTCTCCTTCTTCCTTCTCCTTTTCCGTCTTCTACTTCTCTCCCCTTCCTCCCACCCCCCTCCCTCCCCCTTCCCCTCCTCTCTCCTCCCGATTAGGATTCCTCATTCACCTCTCCCCCTAGCTTTACACCCTCTAACTAATATATTCCCCCCATCCCCCTGTCCCCCCAGCCCCAACCGTCAGAATTTATAATTGTTAGAACGCTTCCCCAAACTTTTCCTTCCATTCCCTCTTTTTCCCTCCCCTACTGCCGGAAAAATTTTTGCGACTCCCGGCACCCGCTCCGTGATTGCCTCTCAGCCAATCACAGGCAGACGCGACTGGGGCCTTAAATGTTGTGCCCGGTCCCCGCCCCTCGCTTGCTTTTCTCGCAGCGAGGGCCGGCAAGCGCGGCGGAGGAAAGAGGGGAGGTAAGTAGAGTTTTGGGGCACTTTCTAAAATTCAATAAAATAGCGTTTGGGGCCTGGGGGGACAGGGGGAATCTTATATTAAAAAAAAAACAATTTTTATGGTGGACCTACCCTTATAAGCAAACATGGGTTGGTCTTGTTTCAGTATTGACCCTCAAAAAACTTTTTTTTTTTCCCCCCGCAAAAATTGTCATGCAAAAAAATAAGTATTTCAATCATTAGCAATCCAATAAAATCCAACGGTGCACTTGCATAGAGAGGTAGTCAACCACGTGTCCATGTTAGTGGAGGGGGAAAATTTTTTAAGATTAAAAATTCAAGATAAATGGAAATGGGTCCACATATTTCCTGGAAATTTCATCCACTACCTCTGCTTAAAGGAGGTTCCATAAGAAATATATAAGAGAAATGTGAATTCTCAGAATACTATAATTTGTAACAAAACACATTTTTTAAACTGGACAATTACGTCTGAGAGAAAAGCCACGGTACGACGCTTTCTTTTCTCCTCTCTCCTAAAATGTTTCTTCTGTAAAACTGATCTCCTCCACGGGGGGGGCCATTCCGGCACTTTCTCTTTCTTGCTTCGTAGAATTATTAAAATTTTCAAAACAAGAAATGAACAATAAAGGTTTGACTTATATAGCTGTTCCCTGGACGTGATCTTAATCCGACATTGCCCATCCCCCATCCTCCCGAAAATACAAGTGTAGACAACTCGGAAAACAAAAGTCTTGAAGATTTACTTCTTGAGACTTATTAACAGATCCATATAATGGAGGAGCCCCTTAACACAAAAATTTATCATTTGACTTTACCTAGTCCCAATATGGGAATGGAACAAACTAAATAAACTAAATCAATTTTCATTTTTTGTTTGGAATATTTTAACAGTGGTTTTTACAACATGTAGTAAAGTACAGCAGTCCCTGTAACACAATGGAAATCCTGTATTAGGGAATAGGTGGACAAAGACTATTTTGTAATACATCCAAACCATCAGACACATGTTTTTCTTTACCGCACTGGGCCATACAACCAACAAGATCACTAAGTTGATGATGCTTGGCTAGAAAAAAAAACGGATCAATAATGTTTAGTTTACCACAAAAACCATTATCCTCTAACCACCCGAGCTAATCTAATCCTTGATTTGATGGGCAAAACCATAATCAGAAAACAATCCCTCTCTGGGAACCGCACTCCAGAGGACCATCAGACTTTTTTTCTCGGTATAACAGTTGCCCTTGCCTTTGTTGCTTTGTGGTTACAATTATAATAAATGAAAACACAGAGGCCTTATTTTGATGAGTTTTACTAGATTGCCCTCGTCTAAACATAATGAGTGTCAATGGGAGTGAGGGTCAAGATCCACTTTAAATCGCGAAATGACAGAGTACTGAAGGGGCAATGCCTATTCATTCTGCTAAAATACACCATCCCCCCAACACCCCCAAGCAAGCCACAAACAATGTTATGTTTTCCTATAGCGTTTAAACCTTCCACAGTTTCAAGATCGAATAATTGAGATTACAATATCTAGTAGCAGGAATTTTTATTTTTTCGGATTTATAATGCCAAAAGTTTCTCTTTTCGTCCTGTTAACTTTGTTCTTTTTGACATTGATGAATGTTCCTCATTTCTATTGCGGTTCTGCTGATAATCTACGTTTTCCTTTTTTTCCCCTCCTTACTTCTATTTGTTAAACTGCACACCAAGCCACAGTTGGAAAATGTTGTTTGGAACTTGTTCTGGATATCACCGTGATCTGATCACAATTGTGAACGGTGTGAAAGAAGGAAGAAAAAATAAACCTGCTAATCGGGGCGGGCTGGTAGAATTGGATTGTTTTGGAAGGACACGGGGAACTTTATTGAGCAATATCATGGGTTCCCCCGGGGGGCACCATTAAAAAAAAAAATGTTTGACTGGCATATTTTTTTTGGCACAAAGAAGCGGTTTGTTTTTTTTTGTGTGTTTACACTGGGTAACACATGGGAATGTAAAAAGAAAAATGGGGGGGGACCAGGACCTTTATCATATTGATTATCAAAATGACACAAACTGGATTTTTTTTTGTTTTCTATAAGTATCAAAACAGTAGGGTAGAAAATCAACTGCACACCTCAATAAAATCAACATAAATTAAAATTCTGGGTTCTTTCCCCCCCCTTCTCACTTCCTTTTCTTCTCTCTCCCTCCTTCTCTCCTCTCCTCCTTCTTCTCATCCTTCTCGTTTCTCCTTCTCTCTTTCTCTGTCTCTTCCTTCTTTCTCTTCTTCTTCTCTTCCTCTCTTCTTCTTCTTTCTCTCTTCCTGGCTCTTCTCTTCTCCTTTCTCTTTCCGCTTCTTTCTTTCTCTCCCTTTTCTCCCAACCAAACAGTATAGGTAATACAATCTCTATATCTAGCTAAGAAGCCAGGCCACACCAGCTAATTCAATAATTATTTGTGGGTGGCGTTTCGGAACCAGAGAACCGTGCCTTTCTCAGACAATCAGTTAAGATTTCCTTTATAAAATATTGTGCTCAAAACTACTGAGCCACTATATTATAAGTGTTATGAAGCTTCTATTAGACCTTTTAAAAAAAAATTTACCTTCCCCCCTTTCCCGCTGTGTCTTTGCACTGTTTTTTTCCCTTCTTCTCCTGTCTTGAGGTTTCGCCTTTTTTCTCCCCTTTTTCCTCCTTGTTTCCCCTTACTCTTTCTCGCCCCCTTTCTTCCCTTTCGTTCCTCTCTTGCCCATTCTTCTCTCCTTACTTCTTTGGAACTTTGAACCACTAATGGCCATCTCTTACATAGTTTGATTGTTTGCTGTCCTATATATAGCACTTTGCACTTTGTTTTCTGTCATAAACTGTTTGTCTGAAGGAAAGAACCTGGCCGGTCTGGGTTCCGAAACGTCACACATCAACTAAAATCAACGGTTGAATTAAAGACGTTTTTTTTGTGCCTTGGCTTAGAAATATATTGTGTAATGTCTATACAAGTTCCAAATGTGCAGTGATTGTTCACCACTAAATGAAACAGGGTTTGTCCCCCCATTTAGCAACGATTAACCCCTGATCTCCTTAACCCCTCTTCAAGACTTTCCCGGTCTTACTATAAACTGCCTAATAAGAGGCCACGGTTTATATTCCTCCTCAGGCAAAATCACAGGTGTTTTAAAAAGGGTACTTTTTAAAGGGTATCTTTTTAAAGGGTATCTGTTTCACAGGGTATCTTTTCAAAGGGGTAAATCTGTTTCAAAGGGTACTTTTTTAAAGGGTACAAAAAAAACAATCTTTTTCAAAGGGTATCCTTTTTGAAAGGATCTTTTTTTAAAGGGTATCTTTTTTTTGTTTTGTTTTTTTTTCAAAGGGTTCTTTTTAAAAAGGATCTTTTCAAAGGGTATCTTTTTTAAAGGGTAATCTTTTCAAAGGGTACTTTTCAAAAGAAGGGTAGCTTTTTAAAGGGTATCTTTTCAAAGGGTATCTTTTTAAAGGGTATCTTTTCAAAGGGTTCTTTTCAAAAGGGTAGCTTTTTACCAGGGTATATTTTCAAAGGGTATCTTTTTAAATGTAATCTTTTTCAAAGGGTCTCTTTTTAAAGGGTATCTTTTCAAAGGGTTTATTTTTCAAAGGGTATCTTTTCAAAGGGTAATCTTTTCAAAAGGGTAGCTTTTTAAAGGGTATCTTTTCAAAGGGTATCTTTTTAAGGTATCTTTTTCAAAGGGACTTATCTTTTCCAAAGGGTAGCTTTTTTAAGGGTAATCTTTTCAAAGGGTATCCTTTTCAAGGGTACTTTTTAAAGGGTATCTTTTTCAATAAGGGTATCTTTTTCAAAGGGTAGCTTTCAAAAGGGTATCTTTTTCAAAGGGTATCTTTCAAAGGGTAGCTTTTTCCAGGGTAGCTTTTTGTAAAGGGTATCTTTTTCACAGGGTATCTTTTTTCAAAAAAGGGTAAATCCTTTTTAAAAAAGGGTAAACTTTTCAAAGGGTAAACTCTTTTCAAAGGGTAGCTTTTTAAAGGGTAATCTTTTCACAAAGGGTATCTTTTCAAAGGGTATCTTTTTAAAGGGTATCTTTCAAAGGGTATCTTTTCAAAGGGTACTTTTTTAAAGGGTAGCTTTTTAAAGGGTATCTTTTTTACAGTGTAAATCCTTTTTCAATGGGTAGCTTTTTAAACGGGTATCCTTTTCAAAGGTTATCTTTTTTTAAAAATGGTATCTTTTCAAAGGGTATCTTTTTAAGGGTATCTTTTTTAAAGGGTATCTTTGTCAAATGTACCTGTAGATCTACAAGATAGATCCCACTAACTATCAAAACAATTGTTTAGAATTTAAAAATCCTGAGCTGTAGATTCTGAGCAATCATCATTTTTTTGAAATCACAGCATCTACAGGGAAAGAACATGTCCGCTCCAGACCAGAAATTATAATATTGTGAGAGGACCCATTTTTATCATCAACCCCAACAAAACCCATCCATATACACAAGAGCTTAATAATAAACTAACACTTTATTTAAGAGTATTACAGGGCTCTTTGAGAAGCCGGTATTTACTCTCGATTGTCCCCTCACTCTAGGCAATGCACCTGTAGAGCGTCTCTCAACTGCATCGTGAATGGGGGGGGGGGGTAGGGGGTGGTGGGGGGGTGGGGTGGGGGGTTGTTAATCCATTCTAAGTCTTTAACGGCAGCAGTCTACTGGCGTGTTAATAAAGTGGGGAGTCAATTGAAGCCACGGTTGGTGGAGTGCTATAGGGTAGGGTTTTGTATAGGTGATAAAGGTGCACTGAAAGCACCAAAACTACCTAAATAATAAAAATCATATGTATGACATCCAGCAGAGTGCCCAGGATACTTTTGATAAACCATACCTCTTGAGAGAGACCATGCACGTTTGAACCTGAATTCAGGCAGGGGAATCGTAGCATTTTAATATCCTTCTCCTAATGATTTAAAACATGAATTTATTTGGGACCAAAATTTTGTGGCGAATTGACACGGTAAAGTTTTAATATATATGTTATCTGGATGTCCATTTTTAGGACATTTGGGGAATCTCACTGTTGTATTAAAGGAAACGGTTGTTGTTCGCCTGTACTTTTAAATTTGATTGGCTATTATAAGGAATCAACGGAGATTACAAAACACGTAATGGATTTTGTTTATTGGCGATCGAATTTAGCTGTTAGAAGAATGAATTTTGTGTTAATGTGAATATCATGACACGATATTTGATATTTTACCGAATTATTATTTAATAACCTACGGTCAAACGGAAATGCCATATTAATGTATAATCTTTACTACTTTGCTCTGTGCAAAGTAACATCGTATTGGAGATTGCATAAGGACATATGTCCATCATGTCCAACCTTTATACCCTACCCATAATGTCTGTCTGACAGTTACATAGTAACATAGTATTGGAGGTTATATAAAGACATACATCCATCTAGTCCAACCTTTATACCCTACCCATAATGTCTGTCTAATAATTACATAGTAACATAGTATTGGAGGTTGTATAAAGACATACATCCATCTAGTCCAACCTTTATACCCTACCCATAATGGTCGTATAACAGTTACATAGTAACATGGTATTGGAGGTTGTATAAAGACATACGTCCATCTAGTCCAACCTTTATACCCTACCCATAATGTCTATATAACAGTTACATAGTAACATAGTATTGGAGGTTGTATAAAGACATACGTCCATCTATTCCAACCTTCATACCCTACCCATAATGTCTGTATAACAGTTACATAGTAACATAGTATTGGAGGTTGTATAAAGACATACGTCCATCTAGTCCAAACTTTATACCCTACCCATAATGTCCGTATAACAGTTACATAGTAACATAGTATTGGAGGATGCATAAAGACATAGGTCCATCTAGTCCGACCTTTATACCCTACCCATAATGTCCATATAACAGTTACATAGTAACATGGTATTGGAGGTTGTATAAAGACATACGTCCATCTAGTCCGACCTTTATACCCTACCCATAATGTCCATATAACAGTTACATAGTAACATAGTATTGGAGGTTATATAAAGACATACGTCCATCTTCCAACCTTTATACCTACCTACCCATAATGTCTGTGTACAGTTACATAGTAACATAGTATGAGGTTGATAAAGACATACTCCATCTAAGTCCAACCTTTATCCCTACCATAATGTCTGTTAACATTACATAGTAACATAGTATTGAGGGTTGTATAAAGACAACTCCATCTAATCCACCTTTATCCCCTGACCCATAATGTTCTGTATAACAGTTAACATAGTAACATAGTATTGGAGGTTGTATAAAGACTACGTCCATCTAATCCAACCTTATACCCTACCCTAATGTCTGTATAACATTACATAGTACCATAGTATTGGAGGTTGTATAAAGACTAACGTCCAACTATCCAACCTTTATACCCTACCCATAATGTCTGTATAACAGTTACATAGTAACATAGTATGGAGGTGTATAAAGACATACGTCCATCTATCCAACCTTTATACCCTACCATAATGTCTGTATAACAGTTACATAGTACATAGTATTGGAGGTTGTATAAGACAATACTGTCCATCTAATCACCAACTTATACCCTAACCCATAATGTCTGTATAACAGTTACATAGTAACATAGTATGGAGGGTATAAGACATACGTCCATCTAATCCAACCTTTATACCCTACCCCATAATGTCTGTATAACAGTTTACATTAGTAACATAGTATTGGAGGTTGTATAAAGACATACGTCCATCTAGTTCCACCTTTATACCCTCCCCTAATGTCTGTATAACAGTTACATAGTAACATAGTATTGGAGGTTGTATAAAGACATACGTCCATCTAGTCCAACCTTTATACCCTACCCATAATGTCTGTATAACAGTTACATAGTAACATAGTATTGGAGGTTGTATAAAGACATAGGTCCATCTAGTCCAACCTTTATACCCTACCCATAATGTCTGTATAACAGTTACACAGTAACATAGTATTGGAGGTTGTATAAAGACATACATCCATCTAGTCCAACCTTTATACCCTACCCATAATGTCTGTATAACAGTTACATAGTAACATAGTATTGGATGTTGTATAAAGACATATGTCCATCTAGTCCAACCTTTATACCCTACCCATAATGTCTGTATAACAGTTACATAGTAACATAGTATTGGAGGTTGTATAAAGACAAACGTCCATCTAGTCCAACCTTTATACCCTACCCATAATGTCTGTATAACAGTTACATAGTAACATAGTATTTTAATAACCTTTGAATGTATAATTCTATTTTCGGTAACCCTCGAGTTAGCTGTAGCTGGCTCCAACCCAATAATTGCCCGATCATGAAGTAAGAAGTGTTTTGGTGATAGTGACATGCTGTACATTTGTGATGTCAGAATGTCTATCATGCCAAGTCTCATTGAATTTTCTCCAGGGCGCGTTAATAACTAGTTAATGTTTGCACGTGTGACCTTTCTCCGTGATTGTTCTTTCTACCCATGGCAAGGAAACAGTTACAGATTTGAAGATCTCAGGGAGGGAAAAAATGTTTCTGAACATTGACAGAAAAAACCCTAACGATTTACGGTTAAATTACGTTCAAACTAAGTCATCCCGCCTTTCCACATGGCAGCCATTGACTTCCGTGAACCTTTTTCATTCTCCTCCATATATTACATGTAGAGATAATCCCAATACTCTGCTGATATTCCATATGGTAAAGGAATTTATTCCTTTTTCATACCTTTGTGTTTATTTGCCTTGTCGACATTTTATTGGCTTTTTGCAGTTGCTGTTCGACTTGGAGACCCGTTGGTTCAGTCTGATCCATTCAATATGCTCTGACATTGCAGATTCCATTATTTTGCCTCTCGCAGTGAATATCCTTATTTAAAGGGGAACTATGGTATAAAAACAAAAGACTTTCAATTCGCTTACAAATCGCTTCCTCATTCTGGTAAGGGGTTCAGAAGATCTGGAGCTCCAAAGAATAAAGAAATGTTCCTTCTTTCACTAACCTCACTCCTTAGTCTGATTTCTGATGCCGTGGGTTCAGGCATGCTCAAACTAACTAGCTAAGGGGTTAGGACAAAGAAACAGACTGATGTGTCCATAATCAGAATCTTTATTTAATTATGAACACACATTTCTGCTGACAATCGTTTAATGTGTGGGAGATCCACCTGTATGATGTCAGTAATTTCTGGCACTTATAGCCCCTCCTCCTTACCTCTACCACTGGTTTGAACATGCTCAGTACACAGAAAGAGGAGTAGTACAATCAGCTACTTCCTATACTGGGGGAGCAGAGAGAAATTATGTAAATAGTAAAGTTCGATATTTTACTGACGTGACTACAGATATATATTCCATTGGAAATGACCTAAACTTCTCCTTGAAGTGGTCATAGTTTCTATCTATCATGGAATCAGCACTAATAACTGCAACATGTTTTCTATTGAGGCTTTCTTTGGTCTTTCTGTTAATAATAATGCCAGCGGTACCCCCTGGATATATTTAAATCAGTGTATTACACGCTATTCCTGGATAATGGAGTCACTGGGTAACAATTACGTTGATTGCCATGTGACCCCTGGGGGTCAGTGAAATGGAAGATCAGCGTGTACATTGGATTATCCTATCTGGGCTCTTTTATCCGGGACACAAGTTAAATTCCCTTCATTCGCTTTAGGGAGACATGGTAATTCCATGGAAAGAACACGCAGTGTGTTCCTGATATTACACTGCAAATAAGGAACCTATTAATGATCCCTTAAGGAATGAATTAAACCAACAAACAAGAAAGGAAGAAAACCAATGACCAGGGAGGTCTTAAAAATAGGTTTTAGGGGACCCGTTGGTCTATTTTGCCAGGGCCCCACTCTGCTCTTCTATTCCTGGTTCAATGCGCAAACTTTAAAAACGAAATTGTACAATTATCGTATGACCGTCCATACACGGTCTAAGGATATTGAATATCCAGATATTGTACGATTGGGATTGTAGCATGTATGGGCACCTGAAGTCAATGGTCTTGACCATTGTCAATCAGGAGCATCGAACATTTGGATAGAATAAAGGAAGTAGATCTGCTCTCATCTCGAGGGGACATCTATAGAAGGTCTAAAGACCAGGCCAGCAGGAGAAGTCTAGACTGGATAATGTTCTCACATTATTACAGGTCATCGGTTATTAGAACCGATGACCTATAAAATTGGGTTAATTTGTGCTCCAGGCAAGACCAGCAAAGAGACCTTATGCCCTTTTATTGCTGTGATTTGCCCCCCCAGTCCAGAAGACACAACATCTTCATAACATTATAACAACATTAGTAATTTAGCTAATTCCCTTGGGTCCTCACTAATGTCTCCTTAATTAAACGCCCCAACTAGTTTACTTGGGTCATTAGTCTTCTAGTATACCAGCTCTTTTCTAGGTTACAATGTTTCAGGTGATTACCAGCCAAGCTCATGTTTAGAGAAAATAAATGACCTCTAATTATTGTTTGTAGGAGTGACGTGTAATTAGCAAATCACAGGACACGGAACAACTAGCAAGGATCTATTCCTACACAATAAAGTACTCTTTAGGGTATTACATGATTTTAATAGTACTCTTTTATACATATAGCTATAGTTAAATCTATCTTTGCATATATATATAGGTACCTATAGCTATATTTACACACACAAATATATATATATTCAAATTCGGTACAGGCACTCACTTTTGGTTAACACATGCATGGGTGTTCTCCAGACGATCAATGAAATAAATAATATGGAAGAATATGGGCCATTCCTGGGTCTTTCCCAAAAAATATTTCAATGTGCAAAACATTTCAGCACTATCTTTAAAGGGAATGTCCACCCCTCTCTACAAAAATGGATATATTGTAGAATGCCTCCAAAACCTGGAGATCGTTTTATTGAAAAGCTTTAAATCTGCTCCCAGCCAGAGATATTATACTTACAAGCTTCTTGATCTACCGCCCCTCCTGGTCTCCACTTTGGCTGCTGTGTTCTTTTTCTGTTCTTGAGCAACCGCAGTGGAGACTGCTCCGGGAATGGCAGTCAGTGATTGGCCGAGATGTCACTGTCACGGCCGACAGTGACTGCCTTACCCAGAAGTGCAGAGCCGTGGCGGTGGATCGAGAAGGAGCTCGTAAGTATAATATATCTGGCTGGGAGACGATTTAAAGCTTTTCTATAAAACAATCTCCTGCTTTTGGGGGTATTATACAATACATCGATTTTTTAGAGATGGGTGGACATTCCCTTTAATACAGGAAGGCCCAGGGCCATAACCTGGAAGGTAAAAACTGTATGTGCTGTAGCTCCTCAATGAAACAATATTAGGCGGTAGGAATAATTAACCCTTCCTCCCTTTCCCAGGTACTTTTCAATTTTACAGTATAGTTGTCCTTTTAGCTAAATGGAATTTTTTGGAATTAGCAGACGTTAATCATAAGGAAAGAAATCTCAGAGCGACATAGAGAATCCATTGCATCACTTCCAATGGTTAATCCTACCCCCCCACCTCCCAAGACACGAACAAGATAACAATTCTCCCCAGATGTTTCAATTGTATCAGGACCAAGAGGATCTGGTTTTCCCTCTTGTGTGGTAACAATGAAGCAGGTTTGTGTCATTTCACGGTAAATTGGATTCCGTCCCATAGATAAAAGGCAGGAAAATAAAATAATATGGTATCTGGACACATAATAACGTTACAAATGTTAAATGGCTAGGTAACCTTAGCAATCGTGTACCCAATAGGCCCTGTAACAAAATACTTTTCCATGGACCATTTTCTCAGATTCCCAGAATCCTTTGCTCTTTCCTTGTGGCCTATAGTGTCTTTATGTGCCATTACACAGCACATGTATTCCTGATATAGGCTGTACAGTGAACTTCCAACAATCGCAATTAAAATACTGCATGTCACAATTGTCAATAGACACCTTTTCTACACTCCCTTTTGTGAGCTGCTGTATATTAACAAGGGTGACGTCCTTTCTGTCTTTCCCAATAACTTTCTTTCCACACCGGTGGCCAATCGCTTGTTAAATGAGCACAAAGTAAGATATTAATGCATTAATGTGATTCCTGTGATGAAACCAAACACATTTTGGGGTATTTACTGAGGGGCACAATAGCTCCCCACTGCGGTCCCATTATTAAATCATTAAATGTCCTGCTGTAACAGCGTAGGGGACTTTTTCCAATCTCAGGCATATGCTACAAATCCCATCTAATAGTCTAATTGTCTATATAAAATTTCCACGGAAGGTTCTCAATAACATTTTGTTCCTTCTCTCCCTGTCCATTTTTTGCTCTGTGATGGGCGCCTGTAATTAAATAAGATCTCCGCCCTGTGTATCTGTTTTATTTGCCTTTAAAAGCTTTTTACAGTTTCCATAAATTGTATCTCTGGAACCATTTTATCATCTCCGCCTTTCATCTCTCTCAGCTCTCTGTTATTAAGCAGCCCGCACGGCCATTAACAGTCTGTACAACCAACGGTCATTGCAATTGGCTAAGGACCCCTTGACTGCTGTGCCAGTTATAATTAGCAAGGAAATAGACCATATGACAGGACAGAGTGGGCATTTACCCTTGGCACCACAGTTAGTACCAGTGACTTGGTAATGAAAAGTCTCTAGCACAGCAGGTTTTTTGAAAGGGGTTTAATATGTTACACATTTAATGCTCCCTCGGACAGATGTTGCTGAACTACAGCCACAGAATCTCGGAATTGCCATTCTGCGGTTCATTGTTTATCCTGAAGACTCTTTATTGGTTATTGTAACCTAGAAGAGAAGAGACATATGAGATCTAAGGCTCCTTTTTAGTCATCAGGTTAATCCATTGTCAGGCATCAGTTATTTCCCACCCTCAGAAATTTTATTTTACTAATATTTTATTAATATTTATTATTTTTATTTTATAATAATGTTAATGTGATGGAGAATTAAAGCTTAATATAGCTTGGCCTGAGTAGATTCTATCGTGTATGACAGGTTGCTGGATCTTTCACCTCTCAAATCAGCAGGAATTTCGAGAAATTATCTATTTAGTTCTGCAGGTTTCTGTCTTTTCCTGGGGGCTGAAGTCCTCCTACCAAAGTTTGTCCTGGACAATTCCACACGTTTACACATGCTCAGTGAGTATTCTACCTCCACTGCCTCAAAAGGAAGCCATTAACCTGCGATCTCACCGAGAGTTTCTTGCGGCCTCTTTAGACATCAGCTCAGTCTGTCCCTTAGAGCAGAAGTTTTCTCCGAAGACAATCTGGATTATTTAAAGGCCAATTAATGTCTTTAAGGAATTCTTTGTAATATTCAAGGCTAAATATATTAAAATCATTATTATTTTTATTCTGGTGGCGTTATTGACCTTAGGAAACCTCTTGATTCACCCAACTAATTTACATGAAATAATATTAAAAATATTCTACCTTCCCACCTCCCCCCAGAATATGTAAAGCTTCATTTCTGCTCTAATGGAAAAAGTGTCCCTATTAGAATCCAAATATTAATGTCAAAATCTGGCAGTAGGACAGAATTAATGGCAACGTTACAGTTTGCGTTGGCAGTCGGGGACCTTTATCCTACATTGTAACATTGTTACATGTTTGTTTTTTTATATATAGCGGGTAAAATGATCTCTGATTTGTTATTTGAGGATGGAAAGTGTTGTGTTTCTTTAAATCTTCAAGGCAAGTTTGGCTTTATGAAAACACTTCATTCCACTTATTAATTTAATTGGCTTTCGATCCATATTGTACTTTTGATCAGTACTGGTTTTCCTTTTAATCTATACCTGGTACTGATAACCAATGGTGCCTATAGATGCAATGGTTGAGTCATATGATATTCCGATATCGTCGGATCGTGTATTGGCGTTCGCATTTTGATCGTACGATAAATTTTCCTATCGGGACAGTTGAAATTTTTTTTCCCAATGCCCAATCCCATTGTACAATTGCATCTTTGCATCTAGGGTAACAATTGTCTCTACTTCCTTGTGAAATTGATATATCTTCTATGGATTGTAATGCCCCACATAGCTTTGTACCAAACCAAACATACAGGCTCCTTCTATATCCACTAACTATCGATTAGTGATGGCCCAGTTCGGATCCGCGGCAGATTTACCTCGTTCACGAATGGCGGATATCGCGGATTTTCCGCCTTCCGAACTTTTCCGAACCGCGTTTTCGAAAATGTTCGAAATTACGAGGATTTCTCATATTTTCGAAAATGTGTGAAAATACGTATATTTGAAAATTTTCAAAATTACGAGGATTTCTCGTATTTTCGAAAATGCGGGAAAAATACGTATTTTCGAAGAATCCTCGTATTTCGAGGATTTTTTCATTTTAATGGGTCCGCTCGCGGATTTTCGCGGACCGGATTTTGCGAAGTTCGGACATCTATACTATCGATAGGTGTCAGGTCTCTAATTACTCGACTGGGCCCTTAGTCATATGCAAATGTAGGTAAATGAAAACTGAAGTTGGACCTTTTATTTGTTTTAGGCTGGGTACATACCATCTGATATTTTAATCCAACCGTCTGACTGCCGCGATAGATTGTTCTATAGGGTTGGAATAGCACTGGTCAAATGAAAAATCGTACAGTCCATTATATTACTATTGGATTAAATAGAGGACTTCTTTTCCTCTATATTTTCTTGTATATAGATGTTATATAGACAGTACAGTGTCCTGCTAAACAATACAATAGGCATTCCAACCCCTGCTGGTGTGGGTAAGGATGTATTTATTACTGTAGGTTACATTTTGGATGTCAGAGCGAAAGGTTGTGTTAAGAACATATCATTGTGATGTCATACCCTCTTTATGGCTCTTGCAAAGAAATTGCCACATCATTTAAATAAATGGGGGTGCAATATTGGACTTTCGTCATATCCGATTTATATATTTTGTTCTGCTATTTAGCATGAGACCTGACGTAAACGATTGTGCTTTTAAGGTGGAATCGTCAAGCCTTTGCGTCAGAAAGCGTTTGGATTGTAAAGGAAGTGCGGCCATTGTTACAATAATATCCATTAAATACATTCTAAGTACGCGATAATCATTATATGACGTGCAAGGTAGAGGACTTAAAAAATCAAGGAGAAACCGCTTCCCATCTCATTATACTCTCCTGCTGTTTTCATTTTTTAAGCTTTGAGAATTTCCAGCTATCCTGTTGCAGAGCAGAACTTATTCTGGGATACCTCACATCCACATGTAATAACTCAAAAATATTATGACAGTTCTAATTTTATGGCGGCCATAAAAGTCACTGAGGTAAGTTTAGTGAGGTAATCTGGGCGCTGGAAGTTTTATTAACGTTAAAAGAAAAAAAAAAAAACTTTTAAGTATTAGCGCATGAGTTACAATTCCCAAGGGGAATTTCAGATATTTGTTGGATTTAAAATCCTCGCTAAGTTCTGAACTCCAGAAATAAGTCATTAGGAGGCTCTCTCTTTATTTTCTACTTTCAGTGGGTTTTAAGTAGCCAAATCTGAAGGTTGAAAGCCAGCTTTATGCAATCGGTTTAATGGTTAGTGCGCTTAGGACCAATTAAATGCAGAGTCCCTTCCAGCTTACTTGACATATCAATTTGAGGGGTTTCCCGTATAATAGCACAGTATAATGTCATGGCTGTAGTGATTGGGGGATGTCTATATGTAACGGACAAAAATACTACCAATGTAGACTAGGTCTTAATTCATTTAATGTGTTAAAGTTTATTGGTCACTTATGGTCAGTCCATAATTATTGTATTGTGTTAATGTTTATTGGTCACTTATGGTCAGTCCATAATTATTGTATTGTGTTGATGGTTATTGGTCACTTATGGTCCCTAAATTATTGTATTGTGTTAATGATGGTTATTGGTCCACTTATGGTTCAGTCCATAATTATTGTATTGTGTTAATGGTTATTGGCCAGTTATGGTCAGTCATCCATAATTATTGTATTGTGTTATGGTTATTGGCCACTTAGGTCAGTCCATATTATTGTATTGTGTTAATGGTTATTTGGCCAGTTATGTCGTCCATAATATTGTATTGTGTTCATGTTATGGTCACTTATGGTCAGTCCATAATTATTGTATTGTGTTAATGTTTATTGGTCACTTATGGTCAGTCCATAATTATTGTATTGTGTTAATGTTTATTGGTCACTTATGGTCAGTCCCATAATTATTGTATTATGTTAATGGTTATTGGTCACTTATGGTCAGTCCATAATTATTGTATTGTGTTAATGTTTATTGGTCACTTATGGTCAGTCCATAATTATTGTATGTGTTAAGTTTATTGGTCACTATGGTCCGTCATAATTATTGTATTGTGTTAATGTTTATTGGTCACTTATGGTCAGTCCATAATTATTGTATTGTGTTAATGTTTATTGGTCACTTATGGTCAGTCCATAATTATTGTATTGTGTTAATGGTTATTGGCACAGTTATGGTCAGTTCCATAATTATTGTATTGTGTTGATGGTTATGGTCAGTCCATAATTATTGTATTGTGTTGGTTATTGGCCAGTTTTATGGTCATTCCATTAGTTATTTAGTATTGTGTTTGATGGTTATGGTCAGCAGTCCATAATATTGTATTGTGTTGATGGTTATTGGCCAGTTATGGTCAGTCCATAATTATTGTATTGTGTTAATGGTTATTGGCCAGTTATGGTCAGTCCATAATTATTGTATTGTTTAATGTTTATTGGTCACGAATGGTCAGTCCATAATTATTGTATTGTGTTGATGGTTATGGTCAGTCCATAATTATTGTATTGTGTTGATGGTTATTGGCCAGTTATGGTCAGTCCATAATTATTGTATTGTGTTGATGGTTTGGTTATGGTCAGTCCATAATTATTGTATTGTGTTAATGGTTATTGGTCGGTTAGGGTCAGTCCATAATTATTGTATTGTGTTGATGGTTATTGGTCAGTTATGGTCAGTCCATAATTATTGTATTGTGTTGATGGTATTGGTCATATGGTCAGTCATATTATTGTATTGTTGATGGTTATTGGTCAGTGTCCATAATTATTGTATTGTGTTTGATGGTTATTGCCAGTTTTATGGTCAGTCCATAATTATTGTATTGTGTTGATGGTTATTGGTCAGTTATGGTCAGTCCCTAATTTATTGATTGTGTTAATGGGTTTTTGGTCACTTATGGTCATCCATATAATTGTATAATGTTATTGGTGGTTATATGGTTATTGGTCCATTATGGTCAGTTCCATAATTATTGTGTATTGTGTATGGTTATTGCAGTTATGGTCAGTCATATTATTGTATTGTGTTATGTTTTAGTTGGTCACTTATTGGTGTCAGTCCATAATTTTGTATTGTGTTAATGTTTATTGGTCACCTTATGGTCAGTCATAATTATTGTATTGGTTAATGTTATTGGTCACTTATGGTCAGTCCCATAATTTATTGTTTGTATGTTAATGTTTATTGGTCACTTATGGTCAGTCCATAATTATTGTATTGTGTTAATGTTTTATTGGTCACTTATGGTCAGTCCATAATTATTGTATGATGTTAATGTTTATTGTCACTTATGGTCCGTCCATAATTATTGTATTGTGTTAATGTTTATTGGTCACTTATGGTCAGTCCATAATTATGTGTATTGTGTTAAAATGGTTATTGGCCAGTTATGGTCATTCCATAATTATTGTATTGTGTTGATGGTTATGGTCAGTCCATAATTATTGTATTGTGTTAATGGTTATTGGCCAGTTATGGTCATTCCATAATTATTGTATTGTGTTGATGGTTATGGTCAGTCCCATAATATTGTATTGTGTTTGATGGTTCATTGGCCGTTAGGGTCAGTCCAATAATTATTGTATTGTTAATGTTATTGGTCCAGTTTGGTGTCCATTTATGTATTGTGTTAATGTTTATTGGTCACTTATGGTCAGTCCATAATTATTGTATTTGTGTTGATGGTTATGGTCAGTCCATAATTATTGTATTGTGTTAATGGTTATTGCCAGTTATGGTCAGTCCATAATATTGTGTATTGTGTTGATGGTTATGGTCAGTCATAATTATTGTATTGTGTTAATGGTTATTGGTCGTATGGTCAGTCCATAATTATTGTATTGTGTTGATGGTTATTGGTCAGTTATGGTCAGTCCATAATTATTGTATTGTGTTGATGTTATTGGTCATTATGGTCAGTCCATAATTATTGTATTGTGTGATGGTTATTGTCAGTCCATAATTTTGTATGTGTTGATGGGTTATTGGCCAGTTATGGTCAGTCCATAATTATTGTATTGTGTTGATGGTTATTGGTCAGTTATGGTCAGTCCACTATTTTGTATTGTGTTGATGGTTATTGGTCAGTTATGGTCAGTCCATAATTATTGTATTGTGTTGATGGTTATTGGTCAGTTATGGTCAGTCCATAATTATTGTATTGTGTTGATGGTTATATTGGTCGTTATCGGTCAGTCATCGAATTATTGTATTGTGTTGATGGTTATTGGTCAGTTATGGTCAGTACATAATTATTGTATTGTGTTGATGGTTATTGGTCAGTTACGGTCAGTAATTTTTGTATTGTGTTGATGGTTATTGGTCAGTTATGGTCAGTACATAATTATTGTATTGTGTTGATGGTTATTGGTCAGTTATGGTCAGTAATTATTGTATTGTGTTGATGGTTATTGGTCAGTTATGGTCAGTAATTATTGTATTGTGTTGATGGTTATTGGTCAGTTATGGTCAGTACATAATTATTTTATTGTTGTCTACCAAAACATGGAGCATGGATTTTTCTAAAACGTGACTTGCATTAATTTATCTCCAAGCCTCCACCCAGGTGACCCCAAACCATCTAAACGGTGTCCTTCACATCTAGAGGATCATAACTCTTGTATCATTTCAGGTCCTGGGTCTGTTAGAATTTAACTAGCTCTCATTGTCTCACTGATAGTACCGACATGGACAGATGACCTCATTAGGAGTATCTCAACACCATCGTTCTACTGCAACATGATGTTGGTCGTATGTTCCCACGGTTCCTTTCAAGTCTGTGTTGTCTGTAGAGTTCGACAAATTGTATTTTTGCTTCTGCTCTCTTATTGAGTGGTAAACTTTAGCTACAGTATGGAGAACGCGGTCTCATGAGTTCTTGGGTTTTTTCCTGGGACTCATTTTTGGACAATCCTGGAAAGAATTCCTACGGTTCTCATTTGGGTTCCTTTGAGCTCCTTAGCTTGAGAAATGTCTTTGGTATCACAAATAACAGATTTATTTCGGGACTTTAAATAGGCAAATCTTGTCTCCTGCACTGGTCTCTTTCAGGGATAATTTCCCAAATTTCCAAGCAGATTATTTTTAGGGTAAAGGACATCATTGAATGTCTTCCCCCATTTCAGAGTTCGTGGTCGAAATCATGATAGAGTTTGTCTTCTAAACATTCCAAAGACTGTCCAATTGACAGTGCGAACTAATATCTATGTATATGTCTATGTATATCTAATGTCTTTTATTTGGGGATGAAGGGGCTTTACCTTATAAACACATTTAGCTTTGTTTTTAGGAATATATGACATCCAGGGAGATTTAATAAAAGTTCTTATCGTTAAAAATGGTGCTAATTTTGCCCCAACCAATCAGATATGGTTTAACATTTGAAAGGTAACATCTGATTGGTTGGGGCAAAATTAGCACCATTTTTAACGATAAGAACTTTTATTGAATAACCCTGATTGTTCGTAAATCTATAACGTGGACCACACCCGTGGAACTGTATTGGAGACGCTGTTTATGGATTAGGAAGATTTACCATTTTGCTGACATATCTGTTACTTTTCTGTAACAACCAAAGTCCAAAAGCCGATTCTCTTCTCTCTCTCTCAATATCGCTCATTGCTGCGGAGAATTAAATAGACAAAGAACGCTTATTAAAGGGGAAAATGACGGACCTTTGACATAAACTATACGAAGAGGTACTTAGGTCTAATTTTACTTCTAGGCTTCTGTGGATTGCTAAATTTTTTATTACCAACAGAGCTGCCAGATACTTGCAAAAAAGTCAAGGGCTTTCCAGAATTATGTGCTGTTGAGTGGAAAAGTCAGAGAGAGTTTTATTGTGTACAAAGAGAGAACATTTTGTTTCCCCTTTACCAATCAGACCTGGGTATCGCGTGCCCCATCGTATAAATATTTATTTATTTCCTTTTACTCTGATGGAAATTAATGACCCGTTTTAATGCAAAAATCTGTACAATCCAGCGGCTTAAATAGATGAGATGGAAAGCTGAATTTTATGAATGATAATCTTCTAAATACTGTTCAATTTATTCATGTAGAATATGAGTCTCTGGGTTAAATGACTTGCGAGCTCCTTGTTCTCTAGAAGGATCAACTTCCACGGCACGTTCATAATAATAAAATGAAAACGCACTCAAATTCTATTGCTGGGTTAGAACATGGAATAATTGGCACAGACTGGCGTCCGTCATGCAAAACGCCACCGAGAGTTTGCGTCTGGAGCCCAGAACAGATTTAAACACCTGCCGCCCTGTGTTAATCCAAATAAAACATTTGAACCCGGTCCAGGGGATCTTATATATCACGGTACAGGACGGAGCAGAATTGTTTCTTATGGAACTTGATCCTCTTCGCTCTTTGATTAACATTTTATACAAAAGGGGAAACTGGAAATGTAGAGGAAAAAGTCATTTTTCAAAGACCAAACGAGTTTCCTGCAGTTGAAATGGAAACCCCAATTCTGTTCAGTTTAAGGTACAGGCTGTGTTGGGGATTTGTTATTTTGTGTTTGTTAGTGGTTGGTGTTAAAGAGAAACAAATAACTTCCTATTGTCCAGTTTGTAATAATGTAACGTTTACATCCGAAGTTCATGTGCAAAGTGCGTGGAGGTTCGTGTTTAACTAGGTACACACATCACCGATAAAGCCCCAATATCCAACGGGAGACTTCCTATAGTCAAGCCCCTCCATTCCCCTTATTAATTTAGTTGCCCTTCTCTGAACTGCTTCCATTTCCAAGATGTCCCTTTTGTATATGGGATTCCAAAACTGCACCGCATATTCCAAATGAGGCCTTACCAGTGCCTTGTAAAGAGGGAGAATAATATTTTTCTCTCTTGAATCTATTCCCCTCTTTATACAAGACAATATCTTGCTAGCTCTAGCTGCTGCTACCTGGCATTGTTTGCTACAGCTAAAGGTCTACATACGTCCGATGGATGACCCCTGAGCGTAAGACACACACATGACTTTTCGCCATGGTGGATTTATGAACGACGCCCAAACGTATACACATATGTGATTATCGGGCAAAATGGCCGTTCGCCGTACATGTGCATTAGCTCGGTTGTCGTTCGTCCTATTAGTGGTGTAGGTGGAACAAGGATTGTTTAACTGTCTGAGCTGCCTTTGTTTAATTCTCCTTTTTATGACATTGAAATGAAGGGATAATATATTAATATTCAGTATGTTTGATAAATGATATGTTCATTAGGACACAGGGTGGGGAGGTCTCTAACCCATTCGGTTCTCTTTGATAGGTGGATGCGCTAAGATTGAGACTGGAGGAGAAAGAATCTTTTCTGAACAAAAAGACGAAACAGTTACAGGATTTGACAGAGGAGAAGGGGACATTGGCTGGGGAGATCAGAGACATGAAAGACATGCTAGAGGTCAAAGAAAGAAAAATTAACGTCCTGCAAAAAAAGGTAAGGACGCTCACTTTCTTTATGAAAAAAATACTACAAATTAATACATGTAAGTATGTCTTCAATCCAGTACTTCTCATGCTCAGAATCCCCCCCCCCTGCCTGACCAATCTGACTATCTGTGAGGGCAAGCATGCTCAGTAATCACTGTGAGGCAGCATTGGTAGAGGGAATTTACCATCATGCAATTCACACATACCAACTGTCACCAATCCAGTTACAGCAAAAATGCACATAGCAGAAGAGTTTATGATAATAAGGCACTTGATTGACAGATGAAATGTAAAGCTTTATACAGATGTCCGATTTGGTGACAGACCTTTCGAGCGCATCCACTCATGCGCCGAACAGCCATATCGGCCGTCAGTCGCACGTGTGTATGCGACTGAACGCATACACACGTGTGACTATCGCACGAAATGGACATTCGTTGTGCCTTTGACGTACGGTATGGGGTCTGACACCACATCTGACGTCTGTATGAAGCTTTAAATGGTTCAGATTGGATATCTAAAGAAATAAGGGAGAGATTAGCAGTAAGTGATCGATAAGGAAGATTAGCGGTAAAGTGATCGATAAGGAAGATTAGCGTTAAAGTGATCGATAAGGAAGATTAGCGTTAAGTGATCGATAAGGAAGATTAGCGGTAAAGTGATCGATAAGGAAGATTAGCGGTAAAGTGATCGATAAGGAAGATTAGCGTAGTGTCGATAGGAAGATTAACGTTAAGTGTCGATAAGATAGTAGGCGGTAAGTGATGATAGGAAGATTAGCGTAAAAGTGACGTACAGAGAAGATTAGCGGGTAAAGTGATCGATAAGGAAGATTCGTTTTAAGCTAACGTGATCGATAATGGAAGATTAGCGGTTAAGTGATCGAATAAGGGCAAAGATTAGCGGCTTAAAGTGATCGATAAGGAAGATTAGCGTTAAAGTGATCGATAAGGAAGATTAGCGTTAAAGTGATCGTAAGGAAGATTAGCGGTAAGTGAATCGATAAGGAAGATAGCGGTAAGTGATCGATAAGAGATTAGTCGTTAAGTTATCTATAAGGAAGATTAGCGGTAGAAGTGATCGATAAGGAAGTGACTCGCGGTTAAAGTGATCGATAAAGGAAGATTAGCTCATAACGTAGATCGATAAGGAAGATTAGCATAAGTGATCGATAAGGAAGATTAGCGGTTAAGTTTCGATAGGAGATTAGCGGTAAATGTGATCGATAAGTGAAGATTAGCGGTAAAGTGATCGATAAGGAAGATTAGCGGTAAGTGATCGATTAGGAAGATTAGCGTAAGTTGATCGATAAGGAAAGATAGCGATAAGATGATCGCTAGAAGAGATTAGCGGTTAACAGTGATCGATAACGGAAGTATTAGCGGTAAGTGATCGATAAGGAAGATTAGCGGTAAGTGATCGATAAGGAAGATTAGCGGTAAATGATCGATAAGAAGATTAGCGGTAAGTGATCGATAGGAAGATTAGCGGTAAAGTAATCGATAGGAATATTAGCGGGTAAAGTGATCGATAAGGAAGATTAGCGGTAAGTGACCGATAAGGAAAGATTACGGTGTTAATGTGATCGATAAGGAAGAATTAGCGGTTAAAGTGAGTCGATAAGGAAGATTAGCGGTTAAAGTGATCGATGAAGGAAGATTAACGGGTAAGTTGATCGATAAGAAGATTAGCGGTAAAGTGATCGATAAGGAAAGATTAGCGGTAAGTTATCGATAAAGGAGATTAGCGTGTAAGTGATCGATAAGGAGATTAGCGGTAATGTGATCGATAGGAAGATTAGCCGTTAAATTGGATCGATAAGGAAGATTAGCGGTAAAGTGATCGATAAGGAAGATTAGCGTAAGTGATCAGATAAGGAAGATTAGTCGATGATACAGTTGATCTAGGAACCCGTAAGGAAGATTAGCGGTAAAGTATCGATAAGGAAAGATTAGCGGTAAAGTGATCGTAAGAAGATTAGCGGTAAGTGATCGATAAGAAATTACGTAAGTGATCGATAAGAAGATTAGCGTTATGATGATAGGCAGATTAGCGGTAAAGTGATCGCTCAGGAAGATTAGCGGTTTAAGTGATCGATAAGGAAGATTAGCGGTAAAGTGATCTATACGGAAGATTAGCGGTAAATTGATCCGTTAAGGAAGATTAGCGGTAAAGTGATCGATAAGGAAGATTAGCGGTAAAGTGATCGAAAGAAAGATTGCGGTTAAAGTGATCGTAAGGAGATTAGCGTAAGGATCGATAATGATATCGGTAAGGACAAGGAATTAGCGGTAAAGTGATCGTACGGAAGATTAGCGGTAAGTGATCGATAAGGAAATTAGCGGTAAGTAATCGATAGGAAGATAGCGGTAAGTGATCGATAAGGAAGATTAGCGGAAGTGTCGATAAGGAAGACTAGGTAAAGAGTCGATAGGAAGATTCGGTAAAGTGATCGATAAGGAAGATTAGCGGTTAAAGTACATCGATAAGGAAATAGCGGTAATGATGTAGGTTCGAAGTGATCGATAAGGAAGATTAGACGGTAAAGAGGTCGATAAGGAAAGATTACGGTAGTGAAACGTAGGAAGATCGCGTTAAGTGGATTCGATAAGGAAGTATTAGCGGTAAAGTGGATCGATAAGGAAGATTACGCGGTAAGAGATCGATAAGGAAGATGCGTAAGTGATCATATAAGGAAGATTAGCGGGAAGTGATCGATAAGGAAGATTAGCGGAAGTGATCGATAGAGTTACGTGTGATCGATAAGGAAGATTAGCGGTAAGTGAATCGATAAGGAAGATTAGCGGTAAAGTGATCGATAACGCAAGAATTATAGTTTCCAATAATGGCAATTTAAAGAAACTTTTCCAGTATATATCCTTTACTAGGAAGTGTGATTGCTAGCATAGCGGTTTAAGTGTGGTCAGAGTGACATCTGGATCGTACAAAGGGAAAATACATATAACTCACTGGGCTACATTGTAGCGTTCCCAGTGGATTTCAGGTGGCAATTTTTAGGAAGTCAAGTGAGGCTTTTTCTTAAGCAGATAATTACACCCTGATCCGTGTCTATAAATACAGAGGATTTGTCAGTATTAAGATTCCACTTAGTGCCTGACAGACTCAGTAGAGTCCGATACGAAACACAATCTGCCAGTGATAAGCTACTGGGGGGAGGAGGGGCTTCTGGTGATTGACAGCCATAGCTACTGGGTGATTAATGGAATCATTCATATTCAAAGGTAAAGTAACTTTATAGGACTATAAAGGTCAATAAACACATAATGAGGACAGCCAATCGTCTTAGTTATGAAGAACATTTGTAAACACAACAGCTGCTGGTTTAGTAGGCTCTTAAAGGAGAATTGCACTATGCGTAACACGGCTTCTTTTGGACTCCTCCCACAGCATTGTACTGACACAATTCTCCCAGACATTGTCCAATACGACAGACCACCTTCACAAACATACAAACACGCTTTATGAAATTAACGCGTGCGGTGCTAGGGGTCACCCCCATAATCCACCTTAGGTGGGTAAACACCAGCTAAGTGTCCGTACAGGCACATGCTCTGTTAGTACTCACGATCAAACAAGGAAGTTGCAGCCTTGCTTCTTAGAAGCTGACATCCAATCACATTATTCGGAATCACAGGGATTTCAGTTTTTTTGTTTTTTCAACACATTCAATGCTCCTGTCCTAAAAATGATATCGTTTCATACAAAAGAAAAGTCATCTTTAGATACCATGGATTTAAGAAACAAAATGTCTAGGGAATTGTGGTTTGTGGTTTTGTACCTGGCAACAACATGGAAGCCTTCTTAATAGCAGAATCTATTTCTCACAGTACTAAATGTAACTTACTAGATCTTAATATAGAGGACTGGGTGTACTGGGAGAAAAGCTTCAACAGTCACGTGGAGTAGGCGTGGCTTCATCAGGGAACATAGGCGTTGGTGGTGGAAGCGGTGGGTTGACTAACACTGATTGGGTGACTGGTGCTGAAAGCCGTATTGCAGAGAAGGTTTTTTTTTTAACTGCCGCCTTTTTATTGTTCTGCAGGGGAGCGACCGTGCTCTAATGTTTTCAGTTTGCTTCAGGGTAGGGGCACCCCTGGGTACAGTAAACACAACTTTTTAGAATTACATTGGCCCGTACACCACTGTAGCAACTGGCGTAAGTAGAGCAAAATTCTTGCGCTAATCCTAACTAAGCCATTACTACTTTTTCCAACCAATGCTATTTCGACATTTTTGGAAATGGCGCGGCCAGTGCATATTAGTTCAAAATCCACGCAGAACCCTATGCTTCATTACTATGGCAGGCCGATATTGCATCGGGGCCTAAAAGATATCTAAAGTTACAGGACAGGCTCATTGTCACCCAAGCCTGCTCGCAGTTTTATGTAATTACATTTGTGACAACAATTCAGCATCGGTGAGCGCGGTTTTTAATTCACGCTGGATGCGTGGGTTTCGCAAAGAGAACAACTGGCCTTCGCAATTAATATTGTGTTTTAATATCCTTTTATCGCCAAATTTTAACGGCAGCTAACCGCTTTCCCTTGTCGAGATTTATTCATGATTAAAATGAGATATTGAATCACATACGGGAGATTTAACACCATGTCTGTACCTTTTCAAAGATCAACACTACATGTGTGATCTTTGTAACAGTAATATGTAAAGCGTGGATAGAACTTTCGGGACAAAAAACAAACGGTCTTCAATTACCTGCATACAGTGCAGACTTTCCCCACTCCCTGTATACTATTAGACATGTATGTGGGAGTTTTATATATTTTCGCTTTAAAATCACAGTGCTAGTGTCGCTCACATATATGCTTTTTAGAGTTTGGAGCTGCCCATATTGTTTACCTTAGACAGTACAGTATGAGGTATAGCTTATTGTAGTACGAACATCCTTTCTCGTATATTTATATTTTACATATGGGGTGGGAGCTGCCATATTGTTGTTCCCTTAGACAGTACATATGAGGGTATAGCTTATTGTATGTACAGACATTCCTTCTCTGTATATTTATATTATACATATGGGTGGGAGCTGCCATATGTTTTTTCCCTTAGACAGTACAGTAGAGGGTATAGCTTTATTGTATGTACAGAACATTCTTCTCTGTATATTTAAACATATGGGTGGGAACTGCCATATTGTTTTCCCTTAGACAGTACAGTATGAGGGTATAAGCTATTGTATTGTACAGAACATTCCTTCTCTGTAATTTTATATTTATACTATGGGTGAGGAGCTGCCATATTGTTCCCTTAGACAGTACAGTTGAGGGTATAGCTTATTGTATGTACAGAACATTCCTTCTCGTATATTTATATTTAACATAGGGTGGGAGCTGCCATAGTTTTTCCCTTAGACAGTACAGTATGAGGTTATAGCTTATTGTATGTACAGAACATTCCTTCTCTGTATATTTATACTATGGGGGATGGGGGGAGCTACTATATTGTTTACCTTAGATAGTACAGTATGAGGGTAATAGCTTATTGTATGTACAAGAACATTCCTTCTCTGTATATTTATACATATGGGTGGGAGCTGCCATATTGTTTCCCTTAGACAGTACAGTATGAGGGTTATAGTTTATTGTATGTACAGAATATTTCCTTCTCTGTATATTTATATTTATACAGGTATGGGGGGTTTGCCATTTTTTTCCCTTAGACAGTACGTATGAGGGTATAGCTTGGTTTGTACAGAACATTCCTTCTCTTATATGATACATGGTGGAGCTGCCATATTGTTTCCCTTAACAGTACAGTATTAGGGGATAGATTATTGTGTGTACAGAACATTCCTTCTCTGTATATTTATACCATATGGGTGGTTTTTGCCATATTGTTTCCCTTAGACAGTACAGTATAGGGTATAGATTATTGTGTGTACAGACACTTCCTTCTCTGTATATGTATATTTATACATATGGGTGGGAGCTGCCCATATTGTTTCCCTTAGCATTACAGTATCAGGGTATAGCTTATTGTGTGTACGAACATCTTTCTCTGTATATTTATATTTATACATATGGTGGGAGCTCCATATTGTTTCCTTAGACAGTACAGTATGAGGGTATAGCTTATTGTAGTACAGAACATTCCTTCTCTGTATATTTAATCATATGGAGTGGAGCTGCCATAGTGTTTCCTTAGACAGTACGTATGAGGGTATAGCTTATTGTATGTACAGAACATTCCTTCTCTGTATATTTATACATTGAGGAGCTGCCATAGTGTTTCCCTTAGACAGTACAGTATGAGGTATAGTTTATGTGTGTACAGAACATTCCTTCTCTGTTATAGTTAATTTTATAACATATGGGTGGGCGCTGCCATATTGTTTTCCCTTAGACGTACAGTATGAGGGTATAGCTTATTGTATGTACAGAACATTCCTTCTCTGTATATTTATATTTATACTATGGGTGGGAGCTGCCATAGTGTTTCCCTTAGACATTACAGTATGAAGGTATAGTTTATTGTGTTGTACAGAACATTACTTCTCTGTATATTTATATTTATACATATGGGTGGGAGCTGCCATATTGTCTCCTTAGACAGTAAAAGTTGAGGGTTATGCTTTATTGTATGTACAAGAACATTCCTTCTCTGTATATTTATATTTATACATATGGGGTGGGAGCTGCCATATTGTTCCCTTAGACAGTACAGTATGAGGGTATAGTTATTGTATGTACAGAATATTCCTTCTCTGTATATTTATATTTATACATATGGGTGGGGTTGCCATATTTTTTCCCTTAACAGTAACGTATGAGGGTAGTAGCTTATTGTGTGTACAGAACATTCCTTCTCTGTATATTTTAGATTTATACATATGGTGGGGAGGTGCCATATTGGTTTCTCTTAGACCGTCACGTTGAGTGTATAGCTTATTGTATGTAAGAACTTTCCATCTCTGTATATTTATATTTATCCATAGGGGTGGGAGCCTGCCATATTGTTTCCCTTAACAGTACAGTATGAGGGTCTAGCTTATTGTGTGTACAGAACATTCCTCTCTTATATTTATACATATGGTGGGAGCTGCCATATTGTTTCCTTAGACAGTACAGTATTAGGGTATAGATTAATTGGTGTACGAAACATTCCTTCTCTGTATATTTATACATAGGGGGTGGGGTTGCCATTTGTTTCCCTTAGACAGTACAGTAATTGGGTATAGATTATTGTGTGTCCAGAACTTCCTTCTCTGTAATGTATATTTAACATTTGGGTGGGAGCTGCCAGTATTGTTTCCCTTAGACAGTACAGTATCATTAGGGTAGCTTATTTGTTTTCAGAACATTCTTTCTCTGTATATTTTTATAATTATACATAGGGGTGGGAGCTGCATATGTTTCCCCTTAGACAGGTACAGTATGAGGGTAATGCTTATTGTTGTACAGAACATTCCTTCTCTTTATATTTATACTATGGTGGGAGCTGCCATATGTTTCCCTTAGACGTACAGTATGAGGGTAAAGCTTATTGTATGTACAGAACACTTCCTGTATCTTTATACCTATGGATGGGAGCTGCCATAGTGTTTCCCTTAGACGTCAAGTTGAGGGTATAGTTTTTGTTGTGTGTACAGAACCTCCCTTCTCTGTATATTTATATTTATACTATGGGTGGGAAGCTGCCATATGTTTTCCCTTGACAGTACAGTATGAGGGTTATAGCTTATGTATGTACAGAACATTCCTTCTCTGTATATTTATATTTATACATATGGTGGGAGCTTCCAGGTGTTTTCCCTTAGACAGTACAGTAGGAAGGTATATTTTTATTGTGTGTACGAACATCCTTCTCTGTATTTTATATTTATACATATGGGTGGGAGCTGCCATATTGTTTCCCTTGACAGTACAGTATGAGGGTATAGCTTTTGGTAATGTAAACGAACATTCCTTCTCTGTATATTTATATTTATACATATGGGTGGGAGCTGCCATATTGTTTTCCCTTAACGTACAGTATGAGGGTGAAGTTTATTGTATGTACAGATATTTCCTTCTCTGTATATTTATATTTATACATATGGTGGGGTTTTTGCCATATTGTTTCCCTTAGACGATACAGTATGAGGTATAGCTTATTGTGTGATACAGAACATTCCTTCTCTGTATATTTATATTTAATACATATGGGTGGGGAGGTGCCATATTGTTTCTCTTAGACCGACAGTATGAGGGTATAGCTTATTGTTGTACAGAACTTCCATCTCTGTATATTTATTTATACATGGGGGTGGAGCTGCCATATTGTTTCCCTTAGACAGTACAGTATGAGGGTATAGCTTATTGTGTGTCCAGAACATTCCTCTCTGTTATATTTATATTTATACATATGGTGGGAGCTGCCACATGTTTCCTTTAGCTGTTAAATTATTGCTGTATGAGGAAAATACAAAGAGAATGTAGATTTTTTTCCTTCCAGTCAGATACGGACGACAGATGCCTTCATTGGTTCATTATACTGAACCTGGAAATGTCGTTTCTCCTTTGGAACAGTCTCCAAATCCATTTCATCATATCTATTCGTATTCGAACGGCGTACAACGTGAGAGAAATATCGTTTGTGGCTGCAGCCAAGTCATGACTGTGGGATGGGAAGTTTGGGGTTTCAAAGACGTTCCCATTCAGTCGATCGGAACGTTCTGATTGTGACATCCGTCTCGGTTCACTCTAGTAAAGTTGCCTGTTAAATAACTGTTGATTAATCACAGGTCGGCCTTTTATGAGTGGATAATAAACATAAATCATCTCTCGCCGGTTTTGGTGTTTACTTGGAATCTGTTACATTGTTTCCATTTTTTTCTTTTCTGTGTAAAGGAAATGATTTAGTCCCAAATATATACAGTAAATACTTGTAGAAAAAAAATGAAATGGAAACTGGATGTTAACATTCCTCTGGTCATAACTGGAGGAAAAGGGGAACGGATTTTACCTGGGGACAATCTAAAGTGGCATTCTATTAAAGGGCATGTTACCGCAAATGATGTGTTATAAATAAAAACTATAAAAAGACTACTTGTGCTGTAAAATGTTCTTCTTTCTTCCCATCTCAAAAACAGGTATCCCCCCTCTCCGAGCGTTTCAAGCGTGCAGTGCGCTAGAAGAAAATAATGGTCGTGACCTAATTCTGTAATATTGGTATGTGCAGTGGGCTTGACTAGAACGCATCTATCAAAGTGCAGTAGTTTTGCAGTTTACGTGTTTCAAAAACACCTGTATTTGACGTTTCATAATTACTTTTGCAGAAGAGCTTTATAGAGTGAAGTACTTGGGGTCCACCAGAACATGAAGGGCCCGGTCTTCTATTCTCTCTTGGTTTAAATACCTATTCGACTCCTATTATTAGCTTCCTATGGGCGATCGATATTTAAACCAGAGTTAAACGGGTTAGCCTGTTTTCACAATTGGATACGTACTAACCTCGGTGGGGCATCATCTTCCGAATTCCTCTAGGTTTTTATGGGTTTAATTATTTACTGAGTGTTAGGAATTGTAATATTTGATCAACCTATTCGGTGTTTAAGTGAGACGCGTATGAATTTTCGTGTAGTTACATAGACTTTTTATATTTTGTATCTGTAGAGCCTTCTTGGATCTTTCCATCTTTCTCGTTTTTTTATCAACTTGTATCACCATTGTGTGATCTCTAACAGAAACTTCCATACAAGCTTGATACCCACTTACCCCACACGCTTAGTCCGTCCCATATGTGTCAGCGACTGATCGCGCAAAACGGATGTAGGTCCCCAATTTTTATAATCATGAGGTTCATGCCCCATCACACTGGGCTCTTCTTTCACAATGTTTTTTACATTCCAGGTAAGCGAAAGAAAAGGTTTCGAACATGGATTACAATGTCGCTTCTCCTTGTAGGAGGAAAGTCACTTACTTTTTTTTGATACAATGCTGACACATTTTATTTACAAACTTGTTTGTCCAATTGTGTTTATCTCCCCCGGGACGTAATTGACTTGTCTGATGAATAAAAAGACAGAAACAGAAAGACTTTGGGTGAACATCGGATTTCCTATTAAAAACCTCAAATATGTTCTGATCTCGGACTCCTTCCAATGTGGGAAGATAGCCAGGATCAATCCCTTGATACTAGTTTCTGCTGCGCCCCGCTGTTTTAATAGGTTGCCATAAATATGCCAAGGGCCATTAAACTCCATCATCCTCTTGGCGCGTTACTGTTTGATTTTTCCCCCATAATCCGTTGCAATTATTACTTTAGTTGATTTTTTTTTCTTATCCATATTGTGTCCTTTTCCTTTTTTTCCTTTTAGTGGTTTGCTTTTTGCCTGATTTTTGCGTGTTTTGCGTGGCAGTTGTGACTTGGTCCTTTTGTTTTATTGCCGGCTTGGTAGGTGGCAGCCAGTACGTTTAATTAGAAGCATGGAACCCACTAGGTCAAGATTCGGTCGGGGGGTCATTTTCCACCACCATTTAGCTATGTACGGCCTTTCAGGTCATTAGGTATCCTGTTAGGGGATAGGAATTTACCCTTACTTTCCCATAATCCACCCTATCCAATGACTAAAGGTTCGTACATACAACACGTGCGATCGCGGTCGTTCGTTGGGTCATCAACGATCCCTGACCGAAGTCCGTTTTAGCTGATAAAGTGCCTTAACACTGGGCTGAGTTAGCAGCCGAACGTTCTTTCCTACAACACCGTGTGTCGTTGGTGTCGGGCCCCGCGATCAAACTGTGTACGAACCTTATGGTGGCTTATAGATTCCTGGTTGTACGATATCAGGGGATATCTCAATTGTACGACTGTCGGATCGTGTATGGACGATGGTTGAAAGATCTTTTAACGATCTTAATAGATTCCCCCTCGGGCACGTTGAAAATTGTTTGTTTTTTGGTACGACCCTTGGATTGTTGAATCAGATTGTAGCGTCTTGGCCACCATCACTTAATGGTACTTACAGTAGAATGATTGTTCTGATTATTCTACCAAGGCTCCATGTATTACCCCCCGGGTTCCCCAGACCCCTATTGACCCCATATAAATAATATTTAAATGATTCAATAAATAAAACGTCTCCTTTATCAATATAATGGAAATGTTCTGAAGGTGCTTAATAAGCAATGTAACCGAGAGATGCGAATAACTCCTACGCTGCCTCCTTTAGGCTATGTACTCGAGAGATGCATCACTCTCTACTGCCTCCTTTAGAGAGGCAATGTACCGAGAGATGCTATAAACTCTCTACTGCCGCCTCCTTTAGCTATGTAACCGTACCGAGAGATAATTCACTCTCTACTGCCTCTGTAGCTCTGTACCGATAGATGACTATAACGCTCTACTGCCCCTGTCCTTTAGGCTATGTACCGAGAGATGCTATCCACTCTTAACTGCCTCCTTTATGCTATGTACCGAGAGATGCTATCACTCTCTACTGCCCTCCTTTAGGCTATGTACCGAGAGATACTGATCACTCTCTACTGCCTCCTTTAGGCAATTTACCGAGAGATACTATCAACTCTCTACTGCCCTCTTTAGGCAATGTACCGAGAGATACTTCACTCTTCTAACTGCCTCCTTTAGGCCCTGTAAACCGATAGATGCTATCACGCTCTACTGCCCATACCTTTATGCCATGGTCCGAAGATACGTATCACTCTCTACGCCCTCCTTTCGGCTATGTACCAAGAGATACTATCACTACCACTTCTCTACTGCCTCCTTACCACCGAGAGAATGCTATCACTCTCTAACTGCCTCCTTTGAGGGCTAGGTCACCGAGAGATGCTATCACTCTCTCCTGCCGCCCTGGCCTCCTTTAGTCTATGTACCGAGAGAATCCTACACTCTCTACTGCCCGCCCTCCTTTATGCTATGTGCCAAGAGATACTATCACTCTCTAAAAAAAAAAAACAAAAAAAAAAAAAATAAGGAAGATTAGCGGTAAAGTGATCGATAAGGAAGATTAGCGGTAAGTGATCGATAAGGAAGATTAGCGGGTAAAGTGATCGATAAGCAAGAATTATAGTTTCCAATAATGGGCAATTTAAAGAAACATTTTCCAGTATAATATACCCTTTACTAGGAAGTGTGATTGCTACAGTAGCGTTTAAGTTGTGGTCAGAGTGACATCTGGATCGTACAAAGGGAAAATACATTAATAACTCACATGGGCTACATTGTAGCGTTCTCCAGGGATTTCAGGCTGTGGCAATTTTTAGAGAAGTCAAGTGAGGCTTTTTCTTAAGCAGATAATTAACACTGATCCGTGTCTATAAATACAGAGGAATTTGTCAGTATTAAGATTCACTTAGTGCCTGACAGACTCAAGTAGAGTCCGATACGAAACACAATCTGCCAGTGATAAGCTACTGGGGGGAGGAGGGGCTTCTGGTGATTGACAGCATAGCTACTGGGTGATTAATGGAATCATTCATAATTCAAAGGTAAAGTAACTTTATAGGACTATAAAGGTCAATAAACACATAATGAGGACAGCCAATCGATCTCTAGTTATGAAGAACATTTTGTAAACACAACAGCCTGCTGGTTAGTTAGGCTCTTAAAGGAGAATTGCACTCATGCAGTAACAGGCTTCTTTTTTGACTCCTCCCACAGTCATTGTCACTGACACAATTCTCCAGACATTGTCCCAATAGACAGAACACCTTCACAAACATACAACACGCTTTTATGAAATTAAGCTGTGGGTGCTAGGGGTCACCTCCCATAATCCACCTTAGGTGGGTAAACCCCAGCTAAGTGTCGCCGTACAGGCACATGCTCTGTAGTACTCAACAGATCAAAACAAGGAAGTTGCAGCCTTGCTTCTTAGAAGCTGACATCCAATCACATTATTCGGAATCACAGGGATTTCAGTTTTTTGTTTTTTTCAAACACATTCAATGCTCCTGTCCTAAAAATGATATCGTTTCATACAAAAAGAAAAGTCATCTTTAGATACCATGGATGTAAGAAACAAAATGTCTAGGGAATTGTGGTTGTGGGTTGTACTGGCAACAACATGGAAGCCTTCTTAATAGCAGAATCTATTTCTCACATGTACTAAATGTAACTTACTAGAATCTTAAATAGTATAGGACTGGGTGTACTGGGGAGAAAAGCTTTCAAATCAGGCACGTGGAGTAGGCGTGGCTTCATCAGGGAACATAGGCGTGGTGGTGGAAGCGGTGGGTTGACTAACACTGATTGGTGGACTGGTGCTGAAATGCAGTATTGCAGGAAGGAAGGTTTTTTTTAACTGCCGCCTTTTAAGTGTTCTGCAGGGGAGCGACCTGAGCTAATGTTTCAGTTTGCTTCATGGTAGGGGCACCCCTGGGTACAGTAAGACACAACTTTTATAGAAGTACATTGGCCCGTACACCACTGTAGCAATGGCGTTAAGATAGAGCAAAATTCTTGCGCTAATCCTAACTAAGCCATTACTACTTTTTCCAACCAATGCTATTTTCAGACATTTTTGGAAATGGCGCGGCCAGTGCATTATTAGTTCAAAATCCACGCTAACCCTATATTACATTACATAAAATGGCCGATATTGCATCGGGCCCTAAAGATATCTAAAAGTTATCAGGCTCATTTACCCAGAGCCTCTGCGCAGTTTTATGTAATTACATTTGTGACAACAATTTCAGCATCGGTGAGCGCGGTTTTAATTCACGCTGGATGCGTGGGTTTCGCAAAGGAGACAACTGGCGCTCGCAATTTAATATTGTGTTTTAATATCGCTTTTATCGCCAAATTTTAACGGCAGCTAACCGCTTTCCCTTTTCGAGATTTATTCATGATTGAAAATGAGATATTGAATCACATACGGGAGATTTACACCATGTCTGTAACTTTTCAAAGATCACACTACATGTGTGATCTTTGTAACATGTAATATGTAAAGCGTGGATAGAACTTTCGGGACAAAAAACAAACGGTCTTCAATTACCTGCATACAGTGCAGACTTTCCCCACTCCCTGTATACTATTAGACATGTATGTGGGAGTTATTATATATTTTCGCTTTTAAAATCACAGTGCTAGTGTCGCTCACATATATGCTTTTTAGAGTTGGAGCTGCCATATTGTTTACCTTAGACAGTACAGTATGAGGGTATAGCTTATTGTATGTACAGAACATTCCTTCTCTGTATATTTATATTTATACATATGGGTGGGAGCTGCCATATTGTTTCCCTTAGACAGTACAGTATGAGGGTATAGCTTATTGTATGTACAGAACATTCCTTCTCTGTATATTTAAACATATGGGTGGGAACTGCCATATTGTTTCCCTTAGACAGTACAGTATGAGGGTATAGCTTATTGGTTTACAACCATTCTCTTTGTTTATATTTAAACATATGGGTGAACTGCCATATTTTTTCCCTTAGACAGTACAGTATGAGGGTATAGCTTATTGTATTACAGAACATTCCTTCTCTGTATTTATATTTATCATATGGGTGGGAGCTCCATTTGTTTCCCTTAGACAGTACAGTGAGGGGTATAGCTTATTGTATGTACAGAACATTCCTTCTCTGTATATTTATATTATACATATGGGTGGAGCTGCCATATTGTTTCCCTTAGACAGTACAGTATGAGGGTATAGCTTATTGTATGTACAGAACATTCCTTCTCTGTATATTTATACATATGGGTGGGAGCTACTATATTGTTTACCTTAGATAGTACAGTATGAGGGTATAGCTTATTGTATGTACAGAACATTCCTTCTCTGTATATTTATAACATGGGTGGGACTGCCATATTGTTTCCCTTAGACAGTACAGTATGAGGGTATTTTATTGTATGTACAGAAATTCCTCTCTGTATATTTAATTTATACATATGGGTGGGGTTTGCCATTTGTTTCCCTTAGACAGTACAGTATGAGGGTATAGCTTATTGGGTGTACAGAACATTCCTTCTCTTATATTTATACATATGGGTGGGAGCTGCCATATTGTTTCCCTTAGACAGTACAGTATTAGGGTATAGATTATTGTGTGTACAGAACATTCCTTCTCTGTATATTTATACATATGGGTGGGGTTTGCCATATTGTTTCCCTTAGACAGTACAGTATTAGGGTATAGATTATTGTGTGTACAGAACATTCCTTCTCTGTATATGTATATTTATACATATGGGTGGGAGCTGCCATATTGTTTCCCTTAGACAGTACAGTATCAGGGTATAGCTTATTGTGTGTACAGAACATTCTTTCTCTGTATATTTATATTTATACATATGGGTGGGAGCTGCCATATTGTTTCCCTTAGACAGTACAGTAGGGGTATAGCTTATTGTATGTACAGAACATTCCTTCTCTGTATATTTATACATATGGGTGGGGCTGCCATAGTGTTTCCCTTAGACAGTACAGTATGAGGGTATAGCTTATTGTATGTCACATTCCTTCTCTGTATATTTATACATATGGATGGGAGCTGCCATAGTGTTTCCCTTAGACAGTACAGTATGAGGGTATAGTTTATTGTGTACAACACATTCCTTCTCGTATATTTATATTTAACATATGGGTGGGAGCTGCCATATTGTTCCCTAGACAGTACAGTATGAGGGTATAGCTTATTGTATGTACAACATTCCTTCTCTGTATATTTATATTTAACATATGGGTGGGGGTAGCTGCCGGGGACATAGTTGTTTCCCTTAGACAGTACAGTATGAGGTATAGTTTATTGTGTGTACAGAACATTCCTTCTCTGTATATTTATATTTATCATATGGTGGGGAGCTGCCAATTGTTTCCCTTAGACAGTACAGTATGAGGGTATAGCTTATTGTATGTACAGAACATTCCTTCTCTGTATTTTATATTTATACATATGGGTGGGAGCTGCCATATTGTTTCCCTTAGACAGTACAGTATGAGGTATATTTTATTGTAGTACAGAATATTCCTTCTCTGTATATTTATATTTATACATATGGGTGGGGTTTGCCATATTGTTTCCCTAGACGTACAGTATGAGGGTATAGCTTATTGTGTGTACAGAACATTCCTTCTCTGTATATTTATATTATACATATGGGTGGGAGGTGCCAATTGTTTCTCTTAGACCGTACAGTATGAGGGTATAGCTTATTTTATGTACAGACATTCCATCCTGTATATTTATATTATACATAGGGTGGAGCTGCCATATTGTTTCCCTTAGACAGTACAGTATGAGGGTATAGCTTATTGTGTACAGAACATTCCTTCTCTTATATTTATACATTGGGTGGGAGCTGCATATTGTTTCCCTTAGACAGTACAGTATTAGGGTATAGATTATTGTGTGTACAGAACATTCCTTCTCTGTATATTTATACATATGGGTGGGGTTTGCCATATTGTTTCCCTTAGACAGTACAGTATTAGGGTATAGATATTATTGTGTGTACAGAACATTCCTTCTCTGATATGTATATTTATACATATGGGTGGGAGCTGCCATATTTTCCCTTAGACAGTACAGTACAGGTATAGCTTATTGTGTGTACAGAACATTCTTTCTCTGTATATTTATATTTATACATATGGGTGGGAGCTGCCATATTGTTTCCCTTAGACGTACAGTATGAGGGTTATCTTTTGTATGTACAGAACATTCCTTCTCTGTATATTTATACATATGGGTGGGAGCTGCCATAGTGTTTCCCTTAGACAGTACAGTATGAGGGTATAGCTTATTGTATGTCAAGACATTCCTTCTCGTATATTTATACATATGGATGGGAGCTGCCATAGTGTTTCCCTTAGACGTACAGTATGAGGTATAGTTTATTGTGTGTACAGAACATTCCTTCTCTGTATATTTATATTTATCCTATGGGTGGGAGCTGCCATATTGTTTCCCTTTGACAGTACAGTATGAGGGTATAGCTTATTGTATGTACAGAACATTCCTTCCTGTATATTTATATTTATACATATGGGTGGGAGCTCCATAGTGTTTCCCTTAGACAGTACAGTAGAAGGTATAGTTTATTGTGTGTACAGAACATCCTTCTCTGTATATTATATTTATACATATGGGTGGGAGCTGCCATATTGTTTCCTTAGACAGTACAGTAGGAGGTATAGCTTATTGTATGTACAGAACATTCCTTCTCTGTATATTTATATTTACATATGGGTGGGAGCTGCCATTTGTTTTTCCCTTAGACAGTACAGTATGAGGGTATAGTTTATTGTATGTACGAATATTCCTTCTCTGTATATTTATATTTATACATATGGGTGGGGTTTGCCATATTGTTTTCCCTTAGACAGTACAGTATGAGGGTATAGCTTATTGTGTGTACAGAACATTCCTTCTCTGTATATTATATTTATACATATGGTGGAGGTGCCATATTGTTTCTCTTAGACCGTACAGTATGAGGGTATAGCTTATTTGTATGTACAGAACATTCCATCCTGTATATTTATATTATACATAGGGGTGGGAGCTGCCATATTGTTTCCCTTAGACAGTACAGTATGAGGGTATAGCTTATTTGTGTACGAAAATCCTTCTCTGTATATTTATATTTATACATATGGGTGGGAGCTGCCACATTGTTTCCTTTAGCTGGTAAATTATTGCTGTATGAGGAAATACAATGGAATGTAGATTTATTTTCCTTTCCAAGTCAGACGGACGACAGATGCCTTCATTGGTTCATTAATACTGAACCTGGAAATGTCGTTTCTCCTTTGGAACAGTCTCCAAATCCATTTCATCAATATCTATTCGTATCGAACGGCGTCCAACGTGAGGAAAGATCGTTTGTGGCTGCAGCCAAGTCATGACTGTTGGATGGGAAGTTTGGTTGTCAAAGACGTTCCCATTCAGTCGATCGGAACGTTCTGATTGTGGAACATCCGCTCGGTTCATCTTAGTAAAGTTGCCTGTTAAATAACTGTTGGATTAATCACAGGTCGGGCCCTTTTATGAGTGGATAATAAACATAAATCATCTCTCGCCGGTTGGTGTTTACTTGGAATCTGTTACATTGTTTCCATTTTTCTGTGTAAAGGAAATGATTTAGTCCAAAATAATAAAGTAAATACTTTAAAAAATGAAATGGAAACTTGGATGTTTAACATCTCTGGTCATAACTGGGGGAAAAGGGACGGAGTTTACCTGGGGACAATCTAAAGTGGATTCTATTAAAGGGCATGTTTACCCCGCAAATGAATGTTAGTAAATAAAACTATAAAAGACTAACTTGTGCTGTAAAATGTTCTTCTTTCCTTCCCATCTCAAAAGGTATCCACCCCCTCTCCGAGCTTATTACAAGCTTGCACGTGCTCAGAAGAAAATAATGGTCAGTGACCTAATTCTGTAATATTGGGATGTGCAGTGGGCTTGACTAGAACGCTATCTATCAAAGTGCAGATAGTTGCAGTTTACGTGTTTCGAAAACAACTGTATTTGACTGTTCATAATTACTTTTTGCAGAAGCTTTATAGAGTGAAGTCTTGGGGTCCACCAGAAAGCATGAAGGGCCCGGTCTTCTATTTCTCTCTGGTTTAAATACCTATCTCGCTCCTCTTTATTAGCTTCCTATGGGGCGATATTTAACCAGGTTCAACGGTAGCTGGTTTCAATTGGCGTACTAGACCTCGGTGGGCATCTTCCGAATTCCTAGTTTTTATTGGGTTTTAATTATTTACTTTGTGTTAGGAATTGTAATATTTGATCAACACTACTTCGGTGTTTAATGAGACGCGTATGAATTTATCGTGTAGTTACATAGACTTTATATTGTGTATCTGTAGAGCCTTTCTTGGATCTTTCATCTTTCTGTTTTTTTGTATCAACATTGTATCAACATTGTGTGATCTCTAACAGAAATCTTCCTATAAGCTTGTACCCATTACCCCACACAGCTAGTCCGTCCCATCTATGGGGTCAGCGACTGATCGCAAACGGAGGTCCCCAATTTATAATCATTAGGTTCATGCCCCAATCACACTGGCTCTTCTTTGACAATGTTTTTACATTCCAGGTAATGCGAAGAAAGGTTTGAACATGGATACAATGTATCGCTTCTCCTTGTAGGAGAAAGTCCACTTACTTTTTTTTGATACAATGTGAACAATTTTATTTACATTGTTGTCCAGATTGTGTTTGATCTCCCCAGGGACGTAATTGACTTTGTCTGTGAATAAAAAGAAAGAAACAGAAAGATTTGGTGACCATCGGATTTCCTATTAAAAACCTAAAATATGTTCTGATCTCGGACATCTCCAATGGGGAAGATAGACCAGGACAATCCCTGTAATAGTTACTGCTGCGCCCGCTGTTTAATAGGTGCCATAAATATGCCAAGGGCAGTAAAATCCCATCATCCTCTTGGCGCGTTCTGTTTATGTTTCCCAGAATCTCGTTGCAATTATTACTTTAGTTGGATTTTTTTTTCTTTCCATATTATTGTCTTTTCCTTTTTTCCTTTTATGTGGTTCTCTGTTTGCCTGATTTTTGCGATGTTTGCGTGCAGTTGTGACTTGGTCTTTGTTTTATTGCCGGCTTGGTAGGTGGCAGCCAGTACAGTTAATTAGAAGCATGGAAACCCAGCTAGGTCAAGATTCGGTCATTTTCCACCATTTAGTCTATGTACGGCCATTTCAGGTCATTAGGTATCCTGTTCATGGGATAGGAATTTACCCTTAACTTCCCATAATCCACCCTGATCCAATGACTAAAGGTTCGTACACACGTGCGATCGCGGTCGTTCGTTGGTCAGTCAACGATCCCTGACCGAACGTCCGTTTTAGCTGATAAAGTGCCTACACATGGGCTGATTATCAGCCGAAACGTTCCTTCCTACACACCGTGTGTCGTGGGTCGGGACCCGCGATCAAACGTGTGTACGAACCTTAATGGTGGCTTAGATCCTGGTTGTACGATATCAGGATATCTCAATATGGTACGACTGTCGGATCGTGTATGGACGATGGTTGAAAGATCTTTTAACGATCTTAATAGATTCCCCATCGGGCACGTTGAATAATTTTTGGTACGACCCGTGGATTGTATGATCAGATTGTAGCGTCTTTGGCCACCATAACTTAATGGCTACTTACCAGGAGAATGATTGTCTGATTAGTCTACCAAGGCTCCATGTATTACCCCAGGGGTCCCAGACACCTATTGACCCACATATAAATTAATATTTAAATGATTAAATAAATAAAACGTCTCCTTTATCAAATATAATGGAAATGTTCTGAAGGTGCTTAATAAGCAATGTACCGAGAGATGCTATAACTCTCTACTGCCTCCTTTAGGCTATGTACCGAGAGATGCTATCACTCTCTACTGCCTCCTTTAGGCAATGTACCGAGAGATACTATCACTCTCTACTGCCTCCTTTAGGCTATGTACCGAGAGATACAATCACTCTCTACTGCCTCCTTTAGGCAATGTGCGGCAGTTTCGTGTCCATGTTTTTGCGCACATCGGCAACTGCCAATATTTATGTCTTAAAGACGATTTTACCCTTGGAACATCGGTTAAAACGGCTTTTAGACACAAATAGCCGATAGCATCTCAGTACATAGTCCTGTGTATACCCTAATTATAACATAATAATAATATATTGTACTCCATCTTTACTGCACTCCTTAGTCCACTGCCATTTCTATTTAAATAGTCATTGAGGAACATGGCTGTACAGAACATGCTTGTCCCATGTACGGGCTTAGAAATTGTCTCGACACCAGAGGGCGTTGCTGTACACCATATGACTTAAAAAAAAGTTTTTTTAAAAAATGTGATCTGGAAGCATGTGGTTTCTAAACCTGTGTATTTAACCTCTTCGAAAGGTTAGATGCCTGAGAAGGAATCTCTTTGGGAAATCTTTTTTTTAAGAAAGTTTTAAGGTCTCTCTCTTTCTTTTTTTTTTTTTTTCTTCCTAAAAGCATTTTGTACAATCTGCAATTTTGAAATTCCACAGCCGAGTATTTTAGCTTAAGGACAGATAATAAAAAGCAATTTTCCTTTTGAGGACTTGGCTTTTCCGTTGAATTAGTGTGTCTGTTCACAGGTGCGATTTTACTTTAATCCCTCGAGTTCTTAAAGATGCATTCCTTAAACAGCCACCAGGAACTTGACAAGGTTAATGCCTTTTCCTTTAAGGAAAGTTCCTGACCAATAGAAATTGCTTAATTGCGCTGTCATGACGGGAGATTGAGGAGACGTTGAAATTAAGTTGACGTTCAGCGTCTTTCCCGAAACATGTCAAGAAATTGTTAAAATGTATCACATTATGTGTACGGGATGTGTTACAATGTAACACTTAGAATTCCGACACGTTGTAGGTATTGGATGGCTCGTGTAGAGACCTGAAAGCAGTTCAGTGATTGGCTGTGTATCATAGTCAATTGGAAATGCTGTCAATTTCTCAATTTTACTTCAAACGATCCATATTTCCCTTCCTTTGGTCCTCATTGCTGGGAGCTGTTTCACTGTCATAGGCTTTAATGTCCCTGTAATTGCACTAAAATTGCTCATTTTACTTTAGATCTTAACAGGTTATTGCATCTTAAAATAAACAACAAAAAGATCTCTGGGCTGAAATGTCTCTCCCAGTTTAGAATCCAGATTCATTGATGCACCACATTGTAATTCCTAACTAAAGATACACAGTGAAATTGACCAGTCTAGGTCGTCAGATTGGGACGATTATGTCGGAAAACCACGTCCAATCCCCTCTGGGTTAACCAAAAGCTTGCAATGACTGGTTTGGTCTACCCCCGCCCCCTGCAATGGGCTCTGAATGGGCCTGAAATTAGATACGGGACAGAGCTTTATTTCAGTTTTACAGTCTTAGAGGAACTTTTATTGTAATAGGGCGATACAAATGGTTCGGTTGCCCTTTAAGTGCTGTTTCTTGTACTTTTATGAGCACGTTCCTGAACAATGCGGCAAAATACAGATACTACGCATTATTTTCACATGTACGCAGTATCATTGTGTCAAATACAGATACTACGCGTTATTTTCACATGTACGCATTATCATTGTGTCAAATACAGATACTACGCGTTATTTTATGCAGTATCGCTGTGTCAGTTTGGTAATATAATAAAGTTGAACGTCCCTTAGTTCTGGTTGTACAGAAATTAGTTACTAAATTGTCAATGATCCTGAATTGATCCCCTCATTGCAAAGTAGTAGATCTGTAACTGTCGCCTCCGAAAGCACTGCATTGTGGGAATATCTTACTTCTCCTTTGAATGATTCAGCATGTTGGGCAGTCTGTTACACATTGACCCCCCCTTCCTTGCCGTCATTGCCGCGGTTTTCAATTTATGGTCACGCGATTCCTGCAATTTCACGTCTTATAACCTGTCATTATGTTGTTACCCTTTTCATTGCTGTGTTACAAACAACACCTGCTCTGCGTTAATGTGTCCTCTCGTCTGCATATTTCCTTTCAGACATATATGTAGGAGTTACCATATTGCTTGCCTCTCTGCCTGTGCAGCAAAACTGCTATTGGTCCAAAAATTTGATTTATTTAGAAGTCAACGTAGTGTACAACACAAACATCCGATTAAAATTCCATGGTCATCGTTAAAATTTCATAGAGTCCCGGCAATCAAACTGGAAATCTATCGAGACCCCTAGTGACTGTGAAATATAATCCAAAGATATCATTGATACGGGCCATACACTTCCAATTGATCCCCAAACCGTGTATGGGTGAAGTTTCCCTTTGCAATGTGCCGACAGATACCAATGTGAAAATCGCAGGTGTATGGGTACACTAGATAAACATCCCATGAAAATAACACAGCAATGCCCTGATGAAGTATATTAAAGAACAACTATTTTGCTCCACCCCTCTTCTGGCCCAGGGCCTAACCCAGTGTTTCTCAACCTTTTTATCCATGGGGACCCCTCCATAAAATAATTAGATATTATTATTTTCCTTTCTCAGTCATCATACATCAAAATATATATTAATACAAATATGAATAATAAATCTAAATAAATCTCTAAATACACTCAAATTCATGGCAGGGGATGTTTCAGGGAAACAATATTACGTATTTATTATTTATGTTTCAGACATCAATACACCAAGTACATAATTCATACAAATATAGAACATTGATAAATGTATAGAAAACTAGATCTGTATTCATTACAATAATGGATCCATACAGTTTGCCACAATCACTTGAGGACCCCTGATTGAGGAACACTGACCTAACCATTTACAAGAAGCTGGGACATTACAGTTATCCTTTAACTAAATTCCATATTATATTCAATGTGCAATGCTGGACATACTCAGAGCGAGCTGTCAGGAAACCATATGTTCTCCCTGTATCTGTAGATTCCTAATAACCATGTTCTCCCTGTATCTGTAGATTCCCAATACCCATGTTCTCCCTGTATCTGTAGATTCCCAATACCCGTGTTCTCCCTGTATCTGTAGATTCCCAATACCCATGTTCTCCCTGTATCTGTAGATTCCCAATACCCATGTTCTCCCTGTATCTGTAGATTCCCAATACCCATGTTCTCCCTGTATCTGTATCTGTAGATACCCATTACCCATGTGGACAGACTGTATCTTCTGTAGTCTCATTCATTTCATTTTATTCTGTTCGTAGATTGAAAACCTCCAGGAGCAGCTCAGGGACAAGGACAAACAACTCTGCAACCTGAAAGATCGAGTCAAGTCCCTACAGACGGACTCCAGCAACACGGACACTGCCCTGGCCACGCTGGAGGAGGCTCTTTCCGAGAAGGTACCGTGAGCTCATGTGGTTTTGATTGTTAAAAATATGTAAACAATTAATATCGGCACATCAAACGGATTTACATGTCTGTCCCAAAATAAACAAACGGGGGATCATCGCAACATGAATAACGTGTTAGATTTCCACGTGGAGCGCAGACGCCTAGACAGCCCGCCGTGATGGATTATAGGTGGAGTCTCTGTTTACAAGACTTTAACATCTGCACCAATAAACAGATTGAAAAATCCAGTGTCTTCCAAAGGACCACATTTCCCTGGTCCTCCCTCCACCCCGTGTTTACTGGGCAACACCGGCCAAAGTTCACCAGATGCGGCACAAAGTCGGAATTTTTAAGTTTGATGACGTGATGGTTTTGCAAAGTTTGACCCATGTTTGACCTGCTCACCATCCAATCACATTAATTGGCACTTCCCTCCTTCCTGTTTTCCCTTCCTTCCTTCCCTCCTTCCCTCACTTCCTTCCCTTCTTCCTTCCTTCCCTCACTTCCTCCTTTCCTCCTTCCTTCCTTCCCTTCTTCCTTCCTTCCCTCCTTCCTTCCCTCCCTCCTTCCTTCCTTCCTTCCTTCACTTCCTCCTTTCCTCCTTCCTTCCTTTCCTCCTTCCTTCCTTTCCTCCTTCCTTCCCTCCCTCCTTCCTTCCTTTCCTCCTTCCTTCTTTCACCCCCTCCTTTCTCTCTCCTTCCTTCCTTCCCTCCTTCCTTCACTTCCTCCTTTCCTTCCCTCCTTCCTTCTTGCCTCCTTTCTTCCTTCATCACCCCTCCTTCTTCCCTCCTTCCTTCCTTCCCTCCTTCCTTCACTTCCTCCTTTCCTTCCCTCCTTCCTTCCTTCAACCCTCTCCTTCCTTCCCTCCTTCCCTTCACTTTCCTCCTTTCCCTTCACTCCTTCCGTTCCTTTCCTCCTTCCTTCCTTCCTTCCTTCCTTCCTTCCTTCCCTATCTCCGTCCTTCCTCTTTCCCCTTCTCTTACCTCTTTCCTCCATTCCTCTCTTTGCCCCTCATCTTCTTCCCTCCTTCCTTTCTTCCCTCCTTCCTTCCTTCCTCTTTCCCTTCCTTCCCTTCCTTCTTTCCTTCCTCTCTTCCTTCTTCCCCGCCCTTCTTTCTTCCCTCCTTCCTTCCTTCCCTCCTCTCTTCCTTCCTTCCTTCCCTCCTTCCTTCCTTTCCTCCTTCCTTCCTTCCTTCACTTCCCCTCCTTTCCTTTCCTCCTTCCTTCCTTTCCTCCTTCCTTCTTTCACCCCCTCCTTCCTTCCTTCCCTTCTTCCTTCCCTTTCCTTCTTCCCTCTCCTTCCTTCTTCCATTCCTTCCTTCCCTCCTTCCTTCCTTCCTTTCCTCCTTCCTTCCTTTCCTCCTTCCTTCCCTCCCCTTCCTTCCTTCCTCCTTCCTTCCTTTCCTTCCGTCCTTCCCTCCTTTCCTCCTCCTTCCTTCCTTCCCTTCTTTCCTTCCTTCCTTTCCCTTTTCCTTTCCTCCTCCTTCCTTCCCTCCTTCCTTCCCTTCCTTCCTTCCTTCCTTCCTTCCTCCTTCCTTCCCTCCCCCTTCCGTCCTTTCCTTCCTCCTTCCTTCCTTCCCTTCCTGCCTTCCTTCCTTGCCTTTCCCTCCTTCCTTCACTTCCTTTCCTTCCTTCCTTCCTTCCTTCCTTTCCGCCGTCCTTCCCTTCCTTCCTTCCTTCCTTCCCTCCTTCCTTCCTTCCTTTCTTTCTCTTCCCTCCTTCCTTCCTTTCCCTCCTCCCTTCAGCCTTCCCTTTCCCTTCCTCACCTGCTCTTTGCGCTTCCTCATTTCTCATCCGTCCTCTCTTTCCCGTCACCCGTCCTTCCTACTTTCCTCCTGTCTTTCCTTCCTTCCCCTTCCTTCCTTCCTCTCTTCTTCCTTCCTCTTTCCTTCACCCCCTCATCTCTCTTTCCTTTCCTATACTTCCTTACTCCCTCCTTCTCTTCCTTCCTCTTCCTTCCTCTCCCTCTTCCTTCCTCCTCATGTTCTTTCCTTCCCTTCCTTCCCTTCCTTCTCCCTTCCTTCCTGTTCCTTGCCTCTTCCTTCATCCTCTCCTTCTGCTTCCCCCTTCCTTCTTGCTTTATCCTTCCTCCTTCTTCCCTCTGTCCTTCCTCTTCCTCATTCTTCCTTCCTTCTCCTTCCCTCTCTTCCTTCCCTGCCCAATTCCTTCTTCTTCCTTCACCTGCTTCCTTCCCTCGTATCCTATCTCTCTTCCTTCGGTTCCTTCGATTCTGCCGTCCTCTTCCTTCCTCTCTTCCTTCCTTCCTTCCTCCCTGCCTTCCTTCTTTCCTGCCTGCGTCTCTATCCTTCCTTCCTTCCCGCTTCCTTCCTCCGACCTTACTCCCCTTCAGTTCCTTCTTCCCTCCTTCCTCCCTCCTTTCCTTCCTTTTTCTCCTTCCTTCCTTCCCTCCTTCCTTTCCCCTTTCCTCCTTTCTTTCTTCCCTCCTTCCTTCCTTCCCCTCCTCCTCCTGTCCTATCCCTCTTTCCTTCCGTTCCTTCCCTCCCTCCTGCTTCCTCCCTCCGTCCGTCCCTCCTTTCCGTCCCTCGTCCTTCCTCCTTGCCTTCCCTTCTTCCTCCCTCTCCTCCTTCCTTCCCTCCCTCCTTCCTGCCCGCTTTCCTTCCTCCCTGCCCTCCCTCCTTCCTGGGCCTAGTCCTTTCGGCCTTCCTCCCTCCTCCCTTCCTTCCCTCATTCCTCCGGCCGGCCTTCCCCCCCTCCTGCCTTCCGCCGTCCTTCCTTCTTCCGCCCTCCATTCCTTCCCCTCTGTCCTCCGGCCGCTTTCCTTCCTTCCCTCTTTCCTTCCGTCCTCTTTCCTCCTTCCCGTAAGGCCTTCCTTCCCTCCGGCCTGCCTCACTCCCGCGTTCCGTCCTCCTGCCCGCCCTCCTCCTTCCCGGAGACCTTCCTGCCTTCCTTCGACCCCCGCCGTCCTTCTGCCTTCCCGCCCGGTTTGTCCTTTCGTTCATTTCTGCCTTCCGCCGCCGGCTGTTCCCTCTCCCTCCCTCCCTTCTTCCTTCCTTCCGCATCGTTCGTCGTCCCTCCGTTCCTCCTTCCCATTTTTCCCTTCCGGCCCTCCTTCCTTGCTTTCCTCCTGCATCCTTTCCCTCCCTCCTGTTTCCCTTTCTTCTTCCTCCTTCCAGTTTTTCCTTCATGTCCCCATTATTATTTCCCCTTCTTCCCTCTCTCCCTTCCTCCCTCTTCCCTTCATTCCCCATCTTTTTCCTTGAAATGATCTCATTAGCGTCCAGTTTATCCCCAGTTCAGCTCATCACAACTTTCTGCACAACTTGCAAGAAATACATTTTGGACGGCATTTTTTGAGGCTGCCTCTGAACATTAATGTTTACATGTAAGAGTCTTTTAACAAAGTGAATAAAACTTGTATGTAGAATCTACCTTGCTGTGTGTAGAAGTGTCCTAACCGCTGAGCTGAAAACTCAAATATAATTTCTGCCCAGTTCAGTATTTGTACGCTGTGAGGCCAAACTCTACCTGGCCGTATTCCTGCCTGTATCGTAAGCCTTCTGTCGGATCAGGGGATTGCAGAGGGATGCAGGAGGATTAAAGCAGGGTGTAAGGCCTGTATACGTAAAGCCTTCTGTCGAATGCAGGGGATTGCAGGAGGGATCAGGAGATTAGAATGCAGGAGTTAGGGCCTGTATCGTAAGCCTTCTGTCGTGCAGGGGATTGCAGGGGATGCAGGAGGATTAAAGCAGGGAGTTTGGGCCTGTATCTGCCTTCTGTCGGATGCAGGGATTGGCAGTGGAGGGATGCAGGAGGATTAGAATGCGGGAGTTAGGGCCTGTATCGTAAGCCTTCTGTCGATGCAGGGGATTGCGGAGGGATGCAGGAGGATAGAATGCAGGGAGAAGGGCCTGTCCGTAGTCCTTCTGTCGGATGCGGGATTGCAGGAGGGATGCAGGAGTGATTAGAATGCAGGGAGTGGGGCCTGTATCGTAAGCCTTCTTTCGGATGGCAGGGGATTGCAGGAGGGATGGCAAGGATTAGAATGGCGGGAGTTAGGGCCTGTATCGTAAGCCTTCTGTCGGATGCAGGGGAATTGTCAGGAGGGATGCAGGAGGATTAGAATGCAGGGTGTAAGGGCCTGTATCGTAAGCCTTCTGTCGGATGCAGGGGATTGCAGGAGGGATGCAGGAGGATTAGAATGCAGGGAGTTAGGGCCTGTATCGTAAGCCTTCTGTCGGATGCAGGGGATTGCAGGAGGGATGCAGGAGGATTAGAATGCAGGGAGTAAGGGCCTGTATCGTAAGCCTTCTGTCGGATGCAGGGGATTGCAAGAGGGATGCAGGAGGATTAGAATGCAGGGAGTAAGGGCTTTCTTTAAGGTTGGAAGGTGTGATGTCACTCTAGAGGTTGGTAATTGGGGGATGTGTTTGGGTTTGCATCACACAGAGAGACTATAGAGGGGACATTCAATAGTGTAATAGTGTAATAATGTATGTGTTTTCTCATAGGAAAGAATAATCGAACGGTTGAAAGAACAGAGGGAGAGAGACGACCGGGAGAGATTGGAAGAGATCGAGAACTACAAAAAAGAAAACAAAGATCTCAAAGAGAAAATCAACATGTTACAGGCGGAACTGACAGAGAAAGAGGTGAGTTACCTGGGATTTCCTCGCCTGGATACATTGTTACATCAGCTACCGAGTCACATGGAGTAGAGGATCAATAGAGCGCATTTCCGAACTATCCCAAACCCGAGGGGGAATGTTCGTTGGCCTTAGGAGCGTTTGGAAACGGGAAACACGCTAGCGATAAATGGACGATACCGTCAGTACTGGAACCGTTAAGGTTCGTACACACGTCAGATCATTTTCACTCAATGTTATACACTAGTTCAGCCAACGACGCCTGTACATACATGAACGATAGTGGATAGATAATGTTCCTTGGTAAAGGTGTTACGTGACGTACGTATTAAGTGACGTTCGGAATATCGCGTGATCTCGAAATGTTGCACATGTGTATTTCATTCAATCTTCCATTACACTCTACTGATAATCTGCCGACTATGTACAAACAAACGACAATCGGCAGAACGAATCCGCCAGGCTGATCGACGGAAAAAGAATTATCTGCCGTGTGTACGCACCTTTACTTGTTGGCCAGATTACTTTAAGAGATTGCATTTAAGAGAGTAACAATGAAAATCTTACCTGGAGTTAATAAGGCTATAAAGTTCTGCTTTGTCTGTTCTTTCTTATTCCCTTCTAACCCACCTGCTGTGCCATAGCATTGACAACATTCTTAAAGGTTCGTACACACGTGTGATCGCGGGTGCCGATCCGCGACGCATGATGTGTACGAGCAAGCTCTTTATCGGCCAAAACGGGCGCTCGTTCTGGGATCCGCCTGGCAGATCGGGCAACGATCCCCGAAAGAACGACCGTTTTGGCCAAAACAAAAAGGGCCCATACACGGGCCGATTATCAGTCAAAACGCTTGTTTGTACACATCGTGCGCCGCGGATCGGCATCCATGATCACACGTGTGTACCAACCTCAAAACTCAAACACGGAGATTCAATATAAGTTCTTGGGGGTTATTCAATAAAAGTTCTTATCGTTTAAAATGGTGCTAATTTTGCCCCAACCAATCAAATGTTATTTAACATTTGAAAGCTAATATCTGATTGGTTGGGGCAAAATTTGCACCTTTTTTATTTTTATTGAATAACCCTGTTTGTTTTGGAGGCAAGTTCAGGAGAGTTTACCAAGAGCTACAAGTCTCTTCCTCCCTCCTTGGAGCTCAGGATAAATTTAGGAGGTACAGTTCTTTTTAAATATGTTTTTTAAAAAAAATTACATTTCTAAATTAAAATTTTAAAAAATGTAACTTTTAAAATTCAATTGGAAATTAAAAAAAAAAAAAAAATTTTAAAAAGTAAATGTCAAATTTTACATTTTAAAAAAAAAAATGTAATCAAAAAATTTTCAATTTTTTTTTTTTAAATTTAATTACATTTTTAAATTTGAATTAATGTTTACAAAATGAGTTTAAACCCCTTATCCAGGTATATGATCAGCAAAACTACAAACCACACAATTCCTTTTGTCTGGAGAGGGAAATTACTTGGAATATCATTAAATGACTTTTTTATTTCCCTTTTTTAATTTCCAATGCGCAGTCGAGTTTAATTGATTTAAAGGAACATGCCTCCACATTGGCATCCTCCGGCCTTAAACGCGATTCCAAGATGAAGACTTTGGAGTTAACCATCGAACAGAAGAGAGAGGAGTGCAATAAGTTGGAAGCCCAGCTGAAAAAGGTAAGAACTAGATTGCAAGCTCATAGACTAGAATTCCCAGCATGCTCTACTGGCTACATGCAGAGGATATACCAGGAGTTTGTCTCTTTAAATTGAGAGAAAAATAAATTCTCTTTGGTGTCTGAGTGTTTAAGAGAACAAACCCACCCAATAGGTTGTCAGGAATAGAGATGTCCGAACTTCGCAAAATCCGGTCCGCTCGAGGATCCGCGGATTTTCGAATTTTCCGCGAGTGGACCCATTAAAATGAAAAAAATCCTCGAAAATACAAGAAATCCTCGTCATTTTGAAAATTTTCGAAAGTACGAGAAATCTGCGGTTCGGAAGGCGGAAGATCCGGAAAAATCCGCCGTTATATATTATAAATAATTATTGTTATTGGATATAGAGCCAAATTCCCATTGATGTATTTGTCTATTGCATAATAAAATAGCATTGTAATTCAGGTAGTGAACCATCCCCCAATAGGACGTTATGATTACATAGCAGTGAATTAGTACACTATAAATTAATCATAATATACCTGGATATTTATGGCTCTGTGAACTATTTGTGAGCTTGCACAGCTGTAAAGCAGATGAGCAGTGCAGCTGTCATAAGTCCTTGAATGACGGCTGCAAACGGAAGAGCAGAAAGCTTGTACACACACTAGCGGACACAGATCCGACAGTATCGGGGCTTTATTGTCAATGTGTGTATCCAGTCTGTCAGCTTTCAAAAATCTTCCCTGTGTGTACCTACCTTAAGATGTGCCAGGGACAAAGGATATTAGTCAAAGTGGTGCACTGAGCATGTTTAACTCTTCATCTGGGTCAGTGACCCACTCTGGAAGGAGGGCTACAGAACTCAGGAAAAGCATTAAACCTGCAAAATAAAACAGTTTATCTGCTTATTTCAGATGTAAAAATGACGGATATCTGCTAGTTATGGACTATACAATCCATTACAAAACATTCCCATTTAAGATTTAGTTCCCCTTTAAGGGTTTTATAATTGTTTGAGGACTTTTGATCTCATTAGTAATTTTAGTAAAAGTTGTATTTTAATGTAACATTTAGTTACAGACAAACAATCTGAAGCTTAAACATGTTTATTTTCTTCTCAAATACTAATTTAACTCTCCATTTATTACTTATTAGGGGGATATAGAAACATTCCAATGAACCATAAGAAAATAACCAATTTCCATTAATTCTTATTCATTGGCTTTAACTATTCTTCTTTTCTCCGTCTGTGGCTCTCAGCCCTCTCCATGAATTGTCCCTTGCACGACCTTGCGTTCTATAATAAATACGGTTGTTGCTATATAAATCCTATAATAGTAACCGTCAGTAATGATGCAATAGCAGGGATGAGTAAAGGAATTCTGTTGTATTGCTGTAAATAACCAAATTAAAACCAAGATTAATCACCGAAAGGCTCTCTGTCTATTGGCCGTTTACCATATCGAAGGATAAATATTATTGACCTTTCTTTCCCCTTTAATCGTGTTTGCTTAGAAAATGTTTAAGCTCCGCCCCCTCTCCCCGGCGCGCTGCTCTTTAAATGAACCCTGACCAATTATAATTGTGAAAGATGAAGGAGATCTCATTGAACAATAGAACTTCATTCATCTTCCTCTGTAATTACTGGAGGTTGGAAAGTCCGATGATGAATTGAAGGTTTAGTTGAAGGAACGTCCAACTCTCCATCACGACGAGGGAACTGGCGCTTTTCTTTTATTTCGTGGGTAAAGCAACACGTCTAGGGGATGTGGAAACATCCTTATTGCACAACAGAATGTTTAGAATGTGCGCTCTGTGCGTGATTGGTTCATTTTACGTGAACTCGCACGGTTTGTTTGGTTAATTCTGCCTTTCCGTTATTTTTCTCCCTGTTTCTGACCCTTTCCCCCCATTGTTTTTAATGTAGCAAGCCGAGCAGTTGTTTAACCAGATGTACAACCCTGTAAGTCTCTTCTTAAATATCCTGTCATTTTAACTCATCGCCGCCCGACACCGAATGGCTTACGTGTAGCTATGTGCCATCTGTCTGTTACCATTACATAATGGTTCCTAATGCAAGTATCGCCTCATTGTCCTTTCATTTAAATGGACGTAACAGTCTTCAAAGGGAAAATATATTCAATGCATATTTACATTGCCTTGTTGGGTCGAAGCTGCCATATTGTTTATCCAAGACATTGTAGTGTAAGCAAATATACAAAACATTCCTTCTCTGTATATTTATATTTATACATATGGGTGGGAGCTGCCATATTGTTTCCCTTAGACAGTACAGTATGAGGGTATAGATTATTTTATGTACAGAACATTCCTTCTCTGTATATTTATATTTATACATATGGGTGGGAGCTGCCATATTGTTTCCCTTAGACAGTACAGTATGAGGGTATAGTTTATTGTATGTACAGAATATTCCTTCTCTGTATATTTATATTTATACATATGGGTGGGGTTTGCCATATTGTTTCCCTTAGACAGTACAGTATGAGGGTATAGCTTATTGTGTGTACAGAACATTCCTTCTTCTCTGTATATTATACATATGGGTGGGAGCTGCCATATTGTTTTCCTTGACAGTAAGGTATGAGGGTAGAGCTTATTGTGTGTACAGAACATTCCTTTCTGTATATTTATATTTATACATATGGGTGGGAGCTGCCATATTGTTTCCCTTAGACAGTACAGTATGAGGGTATAGCTTATTGTGTGTAAGAACCTTCCTTCTCTGTATATTATACATATGGGTGGGAGTGCCATATTGTTTCCTTAGACAGTAAGTATGAGGGTATAGCTTTTGTGTGTACAGAACATTCCTTCTCTGTATATTTATACTATGGGTGGGAGCTCCATATTGTTTCCTTAGACAGTACAGTATGAGGGTATAGCTTTGTGTGTACAGAAAATTCCTTCTCTGTATATTTATACAATGGTGGGAGCTGCCATATTGTTTCCCTTAGACAGTACAGTATGAGGGTATAGCTTATTGTGTACAGAACATTCCTTCTCTGTATATTTATACATATGGGTGGGAGCTGCCATATGTTTCCCTTAGACAGTACAGTATGAGGTATAGCTTATTGTGTGTACAGAACATTCCTTCTCTGTATATTTATACATATGGGTGGGAGCTGCCATAGTGTTTCCCTTAGACAGTACAGTATGAGGGTTAAGCTTATTGTGTACAGAACTTCTTCTCTGTATTTTTATTTATACATTGGTGGGAGCTGCCATATGTTTCCCTTAGACGTACAGTATGAGGGTATAGTTATTGTATGTACAGAACATTCCTTCTCTGTATATTTATACATATGGGTGGGAGCTGCCATATTGTTTCCCTTAGACAGTACAGTATGAGGGTATAGCTTTTGTATGTACAGAACATTCCTTCTCTGTATATTTATACATATGGGGGGAGCTGCCATATTGTTTCCCTTAGACAGTACAGTATGAGGGTATATGCTTATTGTATGTACAGAACATCCTTCTCGTATATTTATATTTATACATTGGGGTGGAGCTGCCATATTGTTTCCCTTAGACAGTACAGTATGAGGGTATAGCTTTTTGTATGTACAGAACATTCCTTCTCTGTATTTTAATTATACATATGGGTGGGAGCTGCCATATTGTTTCCCTTAGACAGTACAGTATGAGGGTATAGCTATTGTGTGTACAGAACATTCCTTCTCTGTATATTTATATTTATACTATGGGTGGGAGCTGCAGTGTTTCCCTTACGTACGTATGAGGGTATAGCTTATTGTGTGTACAGAACATTCCTTCTCTGTATATTTATATTTATACATATGGGTGGGAGCTGCCATAGTGTTTCCCTTAGACAGTACAGTATGAGGGTATAGCTTATTGTGTGTACAGAACATTCCATCTCTGTGTATCTGTATACATTGTGTATATTTTCCCTTTAATACATAAACGTAATCACCATCCTTCACCTTTATCTGTTGCCTGTGGCTATCAACATACAGAGAGTTGCAGTTTGTCCTCTCCTTTCCTATTGGACGCTTCCCCAGCATGTGCATGTTATAAACACAGCTCGACTCATTCTGTTAATTCTGGTAACATTGTGTTCTTGCTATTGGTTACATTAAAAGGCAAGGCCACCCTTCCATATAACTTTATACTTACCTCCCCCACCTCTGGAAACCCTGACCTCACGAACCTTACTTACTGTACCTGTTACCTCCTTGGCATTCCTTAACCTAGAAACGCACTATCCTATTAAAGCCTGTTAGGTGTCCGTACATGCGGACATTGGAGGACATTGGATGGTTAGTAACTTTATTTCAGGGACCCTGGGTAAGTAAGTAAGGTTTGCGAGATCCGGGTTTTTAGGGTTGGAGAAGGTAAGTAGAACATTTTGTGGGAGTGATATACTTGCCCTTTATAATTGGGTGTTAGGACTTTTCTCCCTGTTTGTGTCATTGTGTACCACACAGGATTTTGTTAACTCTGTATCCCATGTGTGTCTCTTATCAGAGCCCCTCTCTTATCAGAGCTGTCATCATCATGATAATAATAAAATCTGTATTGTTATCCCCACACTGGCTACAGTTATTTAAAGGCAAGTTTACCCCTCAAATAAAAAATGGTATATATGTAAATCACCCCCATATCCTATACTGCCATACTAGAAATTTGAGAGATGTAAGTCTAACCTGCAATGCTGTCTGATGTTTTTGTAAGCTTGAAGAGTAGGCGGAAACCTTTTGGAAGGGGGAGAGCATCATTTGGCTGCATAACAGATTAGCCCTTCGTCTGTCATCAAGTTTTGTAGTTTTAGGAGGTGATATACCTACACATCATTTTTCATTTGAGGGTTGATTGTGCCCTTTAATTCTCCCCATAGCAGAGCCCCACCCACCAGATTGACCCCGTTCCGTTGATGATGTTCTCCTGTTAAGTGGAATAAAATTCCCACACTTTGGACCTTTGATTTATGTTCCATGGGACGTTTCCATCATTTAATCATCCAGCAAATAACTAATCTTCCTTAGTGCAGAGACCAACACTCAGGCGTTCAGATAAAGATGACCCAGGACGCAGGCTCAGTAATAAAAGAAGAATTATTCTCGTCTGTCAACATTTCCGTCCTCCTGGGATCTGTTTCCTACAGACTGAGTTCATTCATTTGGATTTCATCCTTATTATTGCTGATGAGTTTTTCTCCTATTAATGGTCGTTTTACAATTTTAAAGTCCTCGTCCCCCTAGCGCTAGATAAACGCGTCTTTGGTTTATTTGCGCCTCCGGGGGCCTTTTAAGTTTTTTAGGTAAAACCCTGTGCTGTGGGTGCGGCCATACTGATAATAATAATTATTATTACCATTATAATCATAATAACAATAATACTAATGATGCACAGTATAATAAATAATACAGCAATGATTATTCAGATAATAATAAATAGAATATGGGCAGAATAAAACATTTGCAGAAAATTAACTTGATTATCTGATGCAATTAAAGGTACAGGTACATTTCCCCTCTAGTAAACCCCCCACAGTAAGTTTTACACATAGAGCCAGGACCCAATAAAAGTTCTTATCATTTAAAATGGTGCTAATTTTGCCCCAACCAATCAGATGTTAGCTGTTAAATAAGTTCTGATTGGTTGGGGCAAAATTAGCACCATTTTAAACGATAAGAACTTTTATTGAATAACCCTGAAAGACTTTAATTCTCTTTGGTATTCTTGAACAGAGACTTTCAGCTCAAAATCAATCAGTCCCTGAGGTCCAGGCCCCATTAGCATGTTTTGGATCACGATTTGCGATCCAATTACACTATTGGAGCGCATCCGATCACCAATTATGGTCTGTATCACACCTGTATTATTGCAATTGTGCATTCTGCCGTGCGCTCAAGTGAGGCATAGCCCTTTAAGGTATCAAAATGTTGGGGGTCCTTGTTCTATGTTATATTTTATTGTGGGGGGAACACGCCCTTTAAATAAGCCCCCCTATTATTAATTATAGCGTCACTTGCCCGAAACGTTGCCCTTGTGTGTGTGTTATGGGTAAATAAACTTTTTTTCATATATATCACGGTAACAGGATTGGGTTTATTATTAAGAAGATATATAATATCTGTCTATATATCGTTTTTAACTTATTGTGGGTTAATTAACATAAGTCCGAAATCTGATTCATTACCGATTAGAAGTAAAACATAAAATGCCCATTAGTAGTGAATTCCTCTTGATCTGTAAGTGTAAAAATGTATGGAACGAAACAGTTAAAGGCAAGTTCACCCATGCTTTGGCTGTATTGGAATTTTCTCTTAAAGGGTATGTAGGGGTATTGGAATTTTCTCTTAAAGGGTATGTAGGGGTATTGGAATTTTCTCTTAAAGGGTATGCAGGGGTATTGGAATTTTCTCTTAAAGGGTATGTTGGAATTTTCTCTTAAAGGTTATGTAGGGGTATTGGAATTTTCTCTTAAAGGGTATGTAAGGGTATTGGAATTTTCTCTTAAAGGGTATGTAAGGGTATTGGAATTTTCGCTTAAAGGGTATGTAAGGGTATTGGAATTTTCTCTTAAAGGGTATGTAAGCAGGGAAAAAAATGACTTCAAAACCCCCTTTAAACGATACTCTACAAATATTTTAAATGAAGGTTCTGTGAAATGATTACAAAATCCATTTTGACAGTTTTTTTAACTCCTTACCGTAATTGTCATTTTAAATAATCTTCCCCTTATTTATTGTATTTGAATATTTATTGAAAATCGAATTGCGGTTGGTCCAGTGACTTGCGGCATCCAACAGAGTGAATCTTGTTCATTGGTTTATTATATGGAAATCTAAAATATAAGGGCTTATTATATAAGAGGTGGAATATGTTCTAACCAATCAGATGTTAACAAAGGTTTAAAAAAAGAAAAAGGTAATATCCGATTGGCTGTGAATTAACAGCACAATGTTTGCACCTCCTTTTAAATAAGCCTGATAGACACTATAGGTGTTATATAATTCTCTCCTTTTCCTTCACACTGCACAGAATTCCAACCTTCTTTCAGCCGTATTGGTATTATTACTTTGTTTTGTTTGCTGCATGTTGTTGGAGTTACCATAGTGATTGCTCGCTTGCCTTATCTTTCTCTTTATGCTGCTTGAAGGCTCCAGTTAGAAGTAATGAGAAGCAGGGGGTAGGCGCTACTTTTCCTTCAACCACTACTGTTTTTATGGTTTGTGTTTAATGTACTGTACAACTATAAAGGTGACCTGTCCGGCATTGTGACTATTGTCTGTCCCTGTGCATTGTCCTTTATGTTGACTGGTGCATGTGAAGTGTTTTTGTGGTTTACCATTGTTCCCTAGACTGTGTTTGATGTGATGTCGTATTCTAGAGACACCTAGAACCAATCAATACCTTATTCCTTCCTGTGGTGCCTCTGATTTTACTAATTAACTAAATTACATGTGAGTAAAAGGACTCGGACCGTAGAGACACCTAGAACCAATCATTACCTTGTTCCTTCCTGTGGTGCCTCTGATGTTACTAATTAACTAAACAAGGTAAGTAATAAACTCAGGAGATTTTTACATTTAGTTCTTCTTTAAATGAAACATGTACCTTGTGTGTAACTAGGATTTAACGTTCATTGTTTGCTGTATAGAAGGTATAACATTTACTTTATGGAAATTACCCAGAAATCTATATTTGCATAATAAGAAAGGGAACTTTCCCTAACTTACTTGACCTTTTGTTAATGGAACTGCAGACCAGGGACCTATGTTGTACAGATAATGGATCAATAAGGCCAATACTGGTCTACAACTGGTATTCTATTGTAAAAACCCAATAGAATATATAGCATTTCCTTAAGGGCTATCAGTGAGACTTGGAAATTACCCAGCAGTCTCTCCTCCCCTTATTTGCATAACGAGAAAGGAATCCGTAGTGCAAACTCTCAACTTGGTAGGTCCACGTTACTTGTTGGAAGCCGTACAAAAACAATAAATGCTCATTTACAATTTTTTTAATTGAGTATTATAAGATGTATTTTGAATATACTACCAAAGCTCGTAATAATCTTTATTGTAGAGTAACATCTATCATACTCACCCAATGGAAGTTAAATCCTTGTTATAAACGGGGTAGAACTTGGCGTTAATATTTTTTTTGCCTGTAGATTTTTTTTAACATGTTCCTGTCACGTTAAAGGCCCATGAAGTGGAAGAGGAGATCCGGATGAATCCTGACTTCTCAGACAGGTTAAAACAGTTGGACAATGAGGTCTCGTACTACAGAGAAGAATGTCGCAAGGCCCAGTTTGAGGTGGATCGGCTTCTGCAAATCCTCAAGGAGGTGGAAAATGAGAAGAACGATAAAGACAAACAAATCGCGGAACTTGAAAGGTATTGAAAATACTGCTGGGGTCTTCACTTTATTAGAGAAGGTTGGGATTCCCTCTCTTTGGGGAAAGGTATATTAGGATAATTTACATTTGTCACTCTCCTTTTCTACGCGTTTCGCCCTTTCACTTTAGTGACAGAATCGAACGTATGCAAAGTTTTAATAGAATTTTGAATTAAATGTAAAGATTCTTCCATTCATTGCTTGTGGCTTAAACCTGTCAATGATTTTAATCGAAATATATCATTATATTAGTCACTTTCTGATGTCAGGCATTTTTGATTGGCTTACGTACTGTTCATAGTCATGAAAGGCGTCTGTATCTTTACTATAGTGTTAGTTATCCCTGGTATATAAAATGTTGTCAGTTTATTACTGTAACTGAGAGTCATTGATCAAAGGGTTTTTGTTTTTCTTTTGTTTCTGATTTGTGTGATCAGCTACGGGTGAGTAAATTCAACTTATTATTAATGCATGGGTGCAAATCCAAGACAATCTCCGGTGTTTGGCTCAGAGAGCATGCTGGGTTGTGCTTTACCTGCTCTGCATTCACAACTGCTCTGTGCATCCTAATTATTTCTTTAAAGGGTCCGCAAAATATTCTAGAACTTTCCTGAGCATGGAAGGACAGTAAAGGATAAACTGTCGGTTGTGTAATAAATGGGAGCTGTTTATATTGCAGGTTTACCTACTTTCCTACTTCCTATTGTAACATTGTCAAAGGAGATGGGGCTTATTTACTTATAGACCTGACAGAGTAGCAAGAAGAATCCGTTTAATGTTGTTAGAAACTCACAAACGTTGGAAATCACAATTAAACGCCAATCAAAGGGTCTTCCGATTGGGCTCAAGGGTCCCTTCTAATGAAGATCACAAAAAGCCTTTATAGTGGAAATGTGTAATGAAGGGGAACTAGGAATTTCATATGGATGTTTGTATGAGTTTCTATTCCACACACATGTATCTATAATTTAGCTTGGGAGATCATGCTAATATAAGGCTGAGCAGGCTGTGTATCGTTTCACTGGGTTTAATTGGTTTGTTCCTTTGACACTAAGCCCCCTTGTTTATTTCTGATGCATGTCATGTATCTGCATGGGAGACATTGCTTGTTAACTGTCAATTCTGCAGCCTGGGGCTTTACTTACGGTCCATACAGACGTGGAATCCTGGAGCCAACTGAGGATCATTTAATGTGTGGACATTCAGTCAGATAAAACAGTCAGGCATCAGATCATCAGCGTCCATAAGATCCCTTGGGCAAAGTGGTAACTTGTCCTACAATAGTTGGCCCCATGATTGCATGTCTGCATGGACCCTAAATGTTTTGCTTTAAAGGGATAATGTCATCAAAATGATTGGTTTCTGCAAAGTTATATTAAATCAATTACATTTGGCCAGTCCAATTATTATTATTAATTAGCATTATTATTATTATTATTACTATTGCTTTTATTATTATTAGTATTATTTATTGGTATTTTTATTATCACTATTGCTTTTATTATTAGTAGTATTATTTATTGGTATTATTATTACTATTGCTTTTATTATTAGTAGTATTATTTATTGGTATTATTATTACTATTGTTTTTATTATTATTAGTATTATTTATTGGTATTATTATTATTACTATTGCTTTTATTATTATTAGTATTATTTATTGGTATTATTATTACTATTGCTTTTATTATTATTAGTATTATTTATTGGTATTATTATTATTACTATTGTTTTTATTATTATTAGTATTATTTATTGGTATTATTATTATTACTATTGCTTTTATTATTAGTAGTATTATTCATTGGTATTATTATTACTATTGCTTTTATTATTAGTAGTATTATTTATTGGTATTATTATTTATTATTATTATTTTTGTTTATGATGATACCTGCAACTGACCGATCGATAGTACTGAGTGTGGTACTGAGTGTGGTACTGAGTGTGGTACTGAGTGTGGTACTGAGTGTGGTACAGAGGTAGAGAGTTTAACATCTTGGGTTACCTTGTGACTGTTCTTTCCATTGCTGCCTCGTCTGCACATGCTCAAGCTTATAAAAAGCTCATTGAGGTCGCAACCTGCCAAAAAGGGAGAGAACGAGGACAATACAGGAAGGCAGATGGAAACTTTGTACCCAAAATTCCCCCGTCTGTAACGCTCGAGGGTTGTCTGCAAGCAATCTGGCCCCTCAGGCTTTACGATGGAGAGGGTAATTTGCAGTGAGAGTGTGAGAGTGAGTCTTTACTCAATGCTGACACTCGCCTCCTGGAATTACTCATAAGGGCCTTGATGATGATTGAGTGTAGACTAGATAGATTATGCAAATTATATAGATCTAGATGGCCAATTGAGTCCTGTATCGCTGGTAGTCCCCTTCCCCAATCATGGCTGTGAATCTGACTCATGGCCAACGATCAACTAGGGTTCCCCAAACCCATCACCTTGCACACGGCCAAGACATCCCTTCCATGCGTGATTGAGCTCTTTGCAAACGACCGTTCGTTCGCCGAATTATTGTATTGTGTGTACCAGCCTTAAGATTCCCGTCTCGTTAACCAATGAGATGTTCCATATTTAGGTATCATGGGTAATTACAGTACAATTTTATGTTTTAGGATTAAATAATTGTCATGTGTATGTGGAGTTTATTTGCTAATTGGCCTTGTCGGATCAATGTCCGTTAACACCACCAGTCCTGTAGGATTCAGTAACAAGATGGCGCATTACGTGGTCAGGACTGTAACGCAGAGACTGTGGTTCACAGGATATTTTATTTTTGTTGGGTGTCCATTCCTTTAGTGGTCAGTTGGTTATGTGTGAATTGCATGGTGGGAAATTCCCTCTCCCAGTTTTGGCAACGATCCCCGACACCGAGCACTACCTGCGGCAAACGGCCATTTCCGCCGAGAATCATCCGTGTGTATGCGTTCGGTTAGGGGTCTCCGCCAGGCGGATCAACAAACGACCCCCAACCGAACGCATACACATGGATGATTCTTGGCGGAAACAGCCGTTTGCCGCATGTGGATAAAATCATACATGTGCACGAACCTTTAGTCAGATTACTCGGGGAGGGTGATACTGATCCTAAGCAAAACAGAAGATATCACACACATTATATAGATTAATATGAGGCAAAGTCATTATTTCCGGCTACTACACCCAGTCTGGTCCTATTATCACGTTCTGATTTATTTACACACTAGTGAGCAATAGAGATGGACACAAAACCGTTCGTTTTTCTGGACTTGTGGCTGTATTGTTGATGGTTTTCAGTAACCCTCGAATGTATCGTTGGTTTTTGGTAACCCTCGAATGTATCGTTGGTTTTTGGTAACCCTCGAATGTATCGTTGGTTTTCGGTAACCCTCGAATGTATCGTTGGTTTTCGGTAACCCTCGAATGTATCGTTGGTTTTCGGTAACCCTCGAATGTATTGGTCGTTTTCGGTAACCCTCGAATGTATTGTTCGTTTTCGGTAACCCTCGAATGTATCGTTCGTTTTCGGTAACCCTCGAATGTATCGTTCGCTTTCGGTAACCCTCAAAAGTATCGTTCGTTTTTGGTAACCCTCAAAAGTATCGTTCATTTTTGGTAACCCTCAAAAGTATCGTTCGTTTTCAGTAACCCTCAAAAGTATCGTTCGTTTTCGGTAACCATCGAAAGTATTGTTCGTTTTCGGTAACCCTAGAATGTATCGTTCGTTTTCGGTAACCCTCGAATGTATCGTTCGTTTTCGGTAACCCTTGAAAGTATTGTTTGTTTTCGGTAACCCTAGAATGTATCGTTGGTTTTCGGTAACCCTCGAATGTATCGTTCGATTTCGGTAACCCTCGAATGTATCGGTCGTTTTCGGTAACTCTCGAATGTATCGTTCGTTTTCGGTAACCCTCGAAAGTATCGTTAGTTTTCGGTAACCCTCGAAAGTATTGTTCGTTTTCGGTAACCCTCGAAAGTATCGTTCGTTTTCGGTAACCCTCGATGTATCGTTCGTTTTCGGTAACCCTCGAAAGTATTGTTCGGTAACCCTCGAATTGTCCGTAACTCTCGAATGTCGTTTGCGCAAAACCTGACAATTGCCCGCTCGTGTTTAAGAAGTGTTTTAACAGGATTTGGTGATAGTGACATGTTCCCCAGACCATTTCCCAGGTGCCACAGCCATTTACAGTAAGTTACCATTGTTAGTTTATCTGTAAATCACCCGGACTTTTCGAACTCTCACTCCCCATTGACTTTAATGGGTCCGAATGCGAACTTTCCAACTTTTTGAAGTTCGCCCATCTCTAGTGAGCAATATGTATGCAAATGCCAAGTCATTTTCAGAGCAAACTGCAAAATACTGTAATGTTTTTGGTGCTGGAATAGATAGAGATATACAGGGTTATTCAATAAAAGTTCTTATTGTTTAAAATGGTGCTAATTTTGCCCCAACCAATCAGATGTTATTTAACATTTGAAAGCTAACACCTGATTGGTTGGGGCAAAATTAGCATCATTTTTAACGATAAGAACTTTTATTGAATCTCCCTGATGGTATTTTACCCCCCTAATACTATGGAAATAAATCATTAATATAATCCACGGTATTAAATTCGGTCGTAGTGTGAATTGGTTTTACGCACCGAACAATTCGCTTTTGGGCAGACGGAATTGCACTTCGAACTGCAGTGCCGACAACGGACGTTCGACGTCACTCCGAAAGGTCGGGAATACCCCCTACACATGAGCGCTAATAACGGGATTTACCTATAATCATTCGTATGTATGGCCACCTTAATAGCTTAATGGGAATTCTAATCTCGCTATCTCCTTACCTAGATTTCTGTTACTTTGTTTCTTGTATCCTGAATTCCCTTTTAACCTTAAAATATATGAAACATCAAATAAATCCCCAAACATATGGAGGAAAGGTGTAGAGTTTAACATACCGAGTCTGGACCTCAGTGTAGAGTTTAAATAATGACACGGCGTATTGTTATAACTATAGCGGTGTTATATCTACCATCTACTACATAATGACACGGTGTACATGGTGGCAGTTGATACATAGCCCTGCATGTATAGGTAAAAGATAAATGGAACATTGTATAATGAATGGGATAGATCAGAGCATATGGGGAGGAGAATGCAATGGGATTGGCTGGAACAGAAGAGAAAGGAAATGTAGGGAAATTGTTACAATGTATCAATCTGTATCTTTTGCTGCACTGGGGATGAGATTCTCGTAGAGTTTAAGAACTTGCACTTGATCTGATTGTGAACTCACTTGGCCGTGAGAAATAAATCGCCCCCGTTTGTAGGTTTCTTGCTTAAAACCTCATTTTTTCCCCCCTCGATTTCTCTTCGGGAGACTATAAATATTTCATCGGCCAGTTGGAAACACAAGATGTTTATCTTGGAGCCGATTCTCGTGTTTTTAATATTTAATCATCAGCCCTAATATACACGTTACCAGATGTTTGGCACCAAAATTCCTAGTGGGCCAGCTAAACTACACGTCCCAGCAACCTCAGCATGCGGCACATTAACATTAGTCATTGACCCACTCCAGCAATCCGGCATCACAACCAGTGGTCCAGAGAGGGTCTGATAAATTAGTAATACGGACACATCCAAGTGAAATGTAAATATCCCAAAATTTAATGATTCCCGCTGTCTGGAATAATAATATTCAGGGACAAATTATTTCAGGGAAGGTTAAAGGGGAACTAAAGTTAAAAAAAGCAAAACTGGACAGGATTGGGTTATACACCTAATTAATATTAATGAGGTGACCTAATTAATATTAATGAGGCACCCAAACAAAATCCAGTATAAGTCTGGCCACATTAAACCTTTAATAAATAGATGCAGAGTGTTTAGTGTGGCGTTATTAATAGATAGTGTGTAGTCTGACTTTAATATTGGGAATTCTGCTTGTATCTCCCAGTAAATCTCCAAATAATCATTCATTATAAATCTGGGTTTAGCTTCAGTTCTTAGTATTAATATTATACTTTTATATATTAGAGATCTGCCTCATTTGACATTTCCCACGGGCGTCTAGAAAATGTCTTTATTTGTTATGGAACAAGCCACATGTGTGACTGTTGAACAGACTTTAAAACCTGTTGAATGTCATCTGGATAACTTGGATTTCTGAACTGGAAATAATTAAGATGCTTCAAAAATGAATGAAATATCCAGTACGATATGGTCCGTACCCACAGTGACTGGTGTAAACCTTCAACTTATCCCACAGTGACTGGTGTAAACCTCCAACTTATCTAAACGTTACGTTAAACTAGCTTAGTCACATTCAAGTGAATTGTAAATAGCCCAATAACATATAAAATAATCCAGTCACATTAGTATGTAAAGGATGCGTCAATATTCTGAAAATCATTCTGAACTATTTCGATTTTGATTGGACGTTCAGCCATTACTGGTACTTGAATATAAACCGTAAATCACCACGGAAGATGTTCGCGCTGGTACTTGAATATAAACCGTAAATCACCACAGACGATGTTCGCGCTGGTACTTGAATAAACCGTAAATCACCACGATGTTCGCGCTGGTACTTGAATATAAACCGTAAATCACACGGACGGATGTCCGCTGGTACTTGAATATAAACCGTAAATTACCACGGACGATGTTCGCGCTGGTACTTGAATATAAACTGTAAATCACCCGGACGAGTTCACGCGGGTACTTGAATATAAACCGTAAATCACCACGGACGATGTTCGCGCGTGGTACTGAATATAAACCGTAAATCACCACGGAGATGTTCGCGCTGGTAACTTGAATATAAACCGTAAATCACCACGGAAGATGTTCGCGCTGGTACTTGAATATAAACCGTAAATCACCACGGACGATGTTCCGCTGGTACTTGAAATAAACCGTAAATCACCACGGACGATTGTTCGCGCTGGTACTTGAATATAAACCGTAAATCACCACGGAAGATGTTCGCGCTGGTACTTGAATAAAACGTAAATCACCACGGAAGATGTTCGCGCTGGTACTTGAATATAAACCGTAAATCACCACGGACGATGTTCGCGTGGTACTTGGATATAAACCGTAAATCAACACGGAAGATGTTCGCGCGTGGTACTTGAATATAAACCGTAAATCGCCATGGAAGATTGTTCGCGCTGGTACTGGAATATAAACCGTAAATCACCACGGAAGATGTTCGCGCTGGTACTTGAATATAAACCGTATAAGTCACTAGGACGATGTTCGCGCTGGTACTTGAATATAAACGTAAATCACTACGGACGATGTTCGCGCTGGTACTTGAGTAAAACCATAAATCACTACGAACGATGTTCGCGCTGGTGATGAATATAAACCGTAAATCACCACGGAAGAGTGCGCGCTGGTACTTGAATAAACCGTAATCACCACGGAAGATGTTCGCGCTGGTACTTGAATATAAACCGTAAATCACCAGGACGAGTTTCGCGGCTGGTACTTGAGTATAAACTGTAAATCACCACGGAGACGATGTTCGCGCTGGTACTTGAATAAACCGTAAATCACCACGGAAGATGTTCGCACTGGTACTTGAATATAAACCATAAATCCACCACGAACAATGTTCGCGCTGGTACTTGAATATAAACCTAAATCACCACGAACGATGTTCGCGCTGGTACTTGAATATAAACCGTAAATCACCACGAACGATGTTCGCGGCTGGTACTTGAATTAAACCATAAATCCCCACGAACGATGTTCGCGCGGTACTGGAATATAAACCGTAAATCACCACGGAAGATGTTCGCGCTGGTACTTGAATATAAACCGTAAATCACCACAAACGATGTTCGGCTGGTACTTGATATATAAACCGTAAATCACCACGGAAGATGTTCGCGCTGGTACTGGAATATAAACCGTAAATCACCACGGACGATGTTCGCGCTGGTACTTGAATATAAACCGTAAATTACCACGGACGATGTTTGCGCTGGTTTGAATAAAACCGTAAATCACCACGGAAGATGTCGCGCTGGTACTGAATATAAACCGTAAACACCACGGAAGATGTTCGCGCTGGTACTTGAATATAAACCGTAAATCACCACGAACGATGTTCGCGCTGGTACTTGAATATAAACGTAAATCACCACGAACGATGTTCGCGCTGGTACTTGAATATAAACCGTAAATCACCACGGAAGAGTTCGCGCTGGTACTTGAATAAACCTTAAATCACACACGACGATGTTCGCGCTGGTACTGAATAAAACCGTAAATCACCACGGAGATGTTCGCCCCCCCCTTTCTTTCCACCTTGGTACTTGATATAAACCGTAAATCACCACGGACGATGTTCGCGCTGGTACTTGGATATAAACCGTAAATCACCACGGAAGATGTTCGCGCTGGTACTTGAATATAAACCGTAAATCGCCATGGAAGATGTTCGCGCTGGTACTGGAATATAAACCGTAAATCACCACGGAAGATGTTCGCGCTGGTACTTGAATATAAACCGTAAGTCACTACGGACGATGTTCGCGCTGGTACTTGAATATAAACCGTAAATCACTACGGACGATGTTCGCGCTGGTACTTGAGTATAAACCATAAATCACTACGAACGATGTTCGCGCTGGTACTTGAATATAAACCGTAAATCACCACGGAAGATGTTCGCGCTGGTACTTGAATATAAACCGTAAATCACCACGGAAGATGTTCGCGCTGGTACTTGAATATAAACCGTAAATCACCACGGACGATGTTCGCGCTGGTACTTGAGTATAAACTGTAAATCACCACGGACGATGTTCGCGCTGGTACTTGAATATAAACCGTAAATCACCACGGAAGATGTTCGCACTGGTACTTGAATATAAACCATAAATCACCACGAACAATGTTCGCGCTGGTACTTGAATATAAACCATAAATCACCACGAACGATGTTCGCGCTGGTACTTGAATATAAACCGTAAATCACCACGAACGATGTTCGCGCTGGTACTTGAATATAAACCATAAATCACCACGAACGATGTTCGCGCTGGTACTGGAATATAAACCGTAAATCACCACGGAAGATGTTCGCGCTGGTACTTGAATATAAACCGTAAATCACCACAAACGATGTTCGCGCTGGTACTTGAATATAAACCGTAAATCACCACGGAAGATGTTCGCGCTGGTACTGGAATATAAACCGTAAATCACCACGGACGATGTTCGCGCTGGTACTTGAATATAAACCGTAAATTACCACGGACGATGTTCGCGCTGGTATTTGAATATAAACCGTAAATCACCACGGAAGATGTTCGCGCTGGTACTGGAATATAAACCGTAAATCACCACGGAAGATGTTCGCGCTGGTACTTGAATATAAACCGTAAATCACCACGGAAGATGTTCGCGCTGGTACTTGAATATAAACCGTAAATCACCACGGAAGATGTTCGCGCTGGTACTTGAATATAAACCGTAAATCACCATGGAAGATGTTCGCGCTGGTATTGAATATAAACCGTAAATACCACCACGGACGATGTTCGCGCTGGTACTTTGAATATAAACCGTAATCACCACGGAAGATGTCGCGCTGGTACTGAATATAAACCGTAAATCACCACGGAAGATGTTCGCGCTGGTACTTGAATATAAACCGTAAATCACCACGAACGTGTTCGCGCTGTTACTTGAATATAAACCGTAAATCCACCACGAACGATGTTCGCGCTGGTTACTTGAATATAAACCGTAAATCACCACGGAAGATGTTCGCGCTGGTACTTGAATATAAACCTTAAATCACCACAGACGATGTTCGCGCTGGTACTTGAATATAAACCGTAAATCACCACGGAAGTGTTCGCGCTGGTACTTGAATATAACTGTAAATCACCACGAAGATTTCGCCGCTGGTCGAAATATAACCGTAAATCACCACGGAAGTGTTCGCGCTGGTACTTGATATAGTAAACGCTACTAAATAACCGTAAATCACCAGGAAGATGTTCGCGCTGGTATTTTGAATATAAACCGTAAATCACCACGGAAAATGTTCGCGCTGGTACTTGAATATAAACCGTAAATCACCCACGAAGATGTTCCGCTGGTACTTGAATAACCGTAAATCACACGGAAGATGTTCGCGCTGGTACTTGAATATAAACCATAAATCACCACGGACGATGTTCGCGCTGGTACTTGAATATAAACCGTAAATCACCACGGAAGATGTTCGCCCTGGTACTTGAATATAAACCGTAAATCACCACGAAAGATGTTCGCGCTGGTACTTGAATATAAACCGTAAATCACCACGGAAGATGTTCGCGCTGGTACTTGAATATAAACCGTAAATCACCACGGAAGATGTTCGCCCGTGTACTGAATATAAACCGTAAATCACCACGAAAGATGTTCGCGCTGGTACTTGAATATAAACCGTAATCACCACAGAAGATGTTCGCGCTGGTCTTGATATACTCGTAAATCACCACGGACGATGTTCGCGCTGGTACTTGAATATAAACCGTAAATCACCACGGACAATGTTCGCGCTGGTACTTGAATATAAACCGTAAATCACCACGAAGATGTTCGCTGGTACTTGAATATAACCGTAAATCACCACGGAAGTGTTCGCGCTGGTACTTGAATATAAACCGTAAATCACCACGGAGAGTTTCGCGCTGGTACTTGAATATAACCGTAAATCACCACAGAAGATGTTCGCGCTGGTACTTGAATATAAACCTGTAAATCACTACGGAAGATGTTCGTGCTGGTACTTGAATATAAACCGTAAATCACCACGGACGATTTTCGCGCTGGTACTTGAATATACCGTAAATCACCACGGACGATGTTCGCGCTGGTACTTGAATAATAACCGTAAATCACCACGGACAATGTTCGCGCTGGTACTTGAATATAAACCGTAAATCACCACGGAAGATGTTCGCGCTGGTACTTAATATAAACCGTAAACCCACGGAAGATGTTCCGCTGGTACTTGAATATAAACCGTAAATCACCACGGAAGATGTTCGCGCTGGTACTTGAATATAACCGTAAATCACCACGGAAGATGTTCGCGCCTGGTACTTGAATATAAACCGTAAATCACCACGGACGATGTTCGCGCTGGTACTTGAATATAAACCGTAAATCACCACGGACGATGTTCGCGCTATGTAAATCTACAATAATAACAATAGTAATAATCGGTTTAAAGGGTAGATGCAGTATAAAGTGTCCCTTTAATCTGGGATTCCCTCTAACAAACATGGCGGGCTAGAAGAAGACCAACCAAGGCACTGTAGGTCTTTTTGATGATTAAATGGATATCAAACTATTTGGGTCAATGAATAGTTTTTCCACAATAACTTTCATTAAAGAACCAAGGGAAACGGATGGCGTTGGAAATAAAATGTCCCTGTTTGTGGTAAATGTGGGATTCTCACTTGGGGTGGTTTGCTCTCTCTACCCACAAGACAGTGCTGTTGGGCTGCGGAACGCTCCTGCTTAACGCGTGTGAGGTCTGAGGGAGTTTGACACTCAGCTAACAGACATCTGCGTTTTCCTTGGTTGTCAGTTTGACATATACAAGAGGCCGTGTGCTGGTTATTGGAAAGGGCCTTTATTCCCCCGAGAAGCAAATTGTTTTGTAGAGATCAGTGCAAGGAGGAGAATGGAGAGGCCTGAAGACTCTAGAGGTGGCTTACATCATAAATGGCAGTTAGTAATCAAGGATGTCAGGTCGGTGAACCATCGTATATACATAGTAACAAGTAGTCAAGGCTGAATACAAGATCCATCCATTTAGTTCAACCTTATTACCTTATAACTATCCAGGTTGGCTGACGATCTGGGAGGCAGATACAATTAGCAGAGCAGGCAACATAGGAAGCTGCTTAGGGCCAAGTTAACAACAGGGGGCCCAGCTTCTGTAGTACAACCCAAACAATCAAAATAGGAAGAACAAGGAGGTTCCTAAAGGCAGCCCAGCCTAGGGCCTCATTGGATCCTAATCCATACCTGACAATTAGCTCCAAAAGACTCCAAACGAAATTCCAGATCTCTCTCTAGATCAGCAAGAACGTATAGAAAGGTATTCAAGGAATTGTACACTGAAAACATGACTTAAGCATGATTCCAATCCAGTACTTGATTTGCTCAGCCCCCTGCCAGACTATCTGACTCTCTGTGAGGGCAAGCATGCTCAGTAATGACTATGAGGCAGCATTGGGAGAGGGCATTTCCCATCATGCAGTTCAAATACCAACTGTCACCATTCCAGCTACAGAAAATCTATACGTAGCAGAAGAGTTTATGCTAATAAGGCACTTGATTGACAGCTGAAATGTAAGATGGTTCAGATATCTAAAGCAATAGGACAGATCAGCCACCATTTTTCCTCTCCAGTTTGGCATTTCTCAGCCTCTATGGGATCCAGGAAAAATATCTTGTTAACATTAAGCTACAGTAAGTTAGTTACCTAAATACTCAAAGTACTTCAAAGTGTCATTACCTACAGAACCAACCTCAAGAAATATTACTGGATTTAAATGTCTCGAATGGCTGTTTAGATGTGGACCAGACCAGTATTCCTTATTTCAGTCTTAAAGATCATAGGGAAATCTCTCTTTATAGCAAAGGGCCCATGAGAAATCATTTGTAATTTTAAGTAGGAATGTTACTAATTTATTACGGCTTGTGAAGGGATTCTCGAGCCCACTGACAAACCAATCTGGTGCCACGTAAGTGCTAATAATACCAGTGTTTAGGATATGGAAATAGCTTATGTCCAAAAATAATCAGCAGGTCTTATTTTAGGGGCTGGTTTGATTGCTTATAGGAAGACTTGTACCCCCTTGCTTGATGTGTGACCAGGGCCCCCTTGGTTAAAGACTGGGGCCCCCTTGGTTTAAACATTTCATTCGATTCTGCTGAAACAATTGGTCGGAAAATTCAATCGCGTCAGAACTTTCCGACAGTAATTCGTACACAGCTGTGAAAACTTGATCAGTGAGAGTTCCTCTTGTAATCTTACAGTTCCCAGTAGTGCTGTTAGTAAAGTTTAAGGGCATATAACATCCTCTTAACTAAACTTTACACAGAGCTCAAGAAATCCCCCCAAATCTACTTTTCTTTATGTTATATTTACCTTATTTACAGATACTTCTAAACTTACAGCCTGTTGCTAATCGTCATTACAAAGTCTGCTTCCTCTGCCGCTCCTCTGCTGCCTAGTAGCTGCAGGGGAGGCGTGTACTTACCATTGGGGTCTGTTAGAAACATTTGAAACATCATTGGATAAAGTAAATATAAAGAAAACTAGCCGGAGATGCCCTTTAAATCCAACGCTAACAAATAAAGGAGAAAGAGATCAATCGTCATTTTAAATACTTGTTCCTTATGTTTCCAGCACAATTCATTTGATTAAGTTCTATTATATCTTTTTTTATTATTATTATTATTTCTAAGGGGGCGAAATGACCCCCCCCCTGTATAATTTACATTTACTCTCTCGGATGATATTGTTTATTTTTACATTTTCTGTCAATGAAAAATAAATCTCCCAGTCCCCCCCCCCCCCCCCCGATCTATTAGGGACAACGTTGCTTTGTGAACTGACCCCGGGAATTATTCACAGACCTTTCAACAAGTCTGGAAGTCAAAGAAAATAGTAACTAGGAAAAGGCTTCAATATGGCTAAATAAATCTTAATATGTTAAGTACTGGGACCTCGCGGGAACTATGAAAGTTGCCTGATCTTATCCCTTTTACAAATGTTTATATTTGGGTAAACTAATACATCATCCCATCTGAGTTAAAGGGTAGAACAGGGCACGGGGGTCAGTTTGTAGAACGTGCCATAAATGCGATGATGGTTCGTTGGGGGTAACGGATTTCTCCCAAGGGGTCGGACATATTTTACCAACATTGGTAACAGTCTGTTTATTTCTTTCTATTTAATCTGTGTTGAATTGTGTGACGGGGACAGACAATTAAAATAAGGTCTAAAGATCTCTGGTGTAGCCTACCAAATCGAGAACGATGGTTGCAGCATGGCAGCACCAGATTTTGCTGGTTTAATTGTTGACCGCTGTGTATCCTGTGTCTGGCTTTGACATGTTCCCCATTATTGGTCACTAAATAAAGAGTCTTTTACGATTTTTGACGCTTTACTGGAGTGTGCCTGGTACTTTTTTCTTCTATTTGCTATATTCTTTCTTTATACCATGAGCACCTCCAACCCATTTGGGTATTTACGGAGCCCTGTGCCGTGATACAACCTTCATATATAGCAATAGAAACATCTGATTGTTTCCTACCATCACTGACACAGTAAATGATCCATACGCTGCCATAAGCACTTAGATTGTAAGCTCTTTGGGACAGGGACCTCACCCCTTGTATAGTACCCTCCCCCAATGTATCAGCTATCTCCGGTGATAGTATCACATAACGAAGCTTAAAGGGGAATCACTGTATTTCTAGAGGACAGTTATACGTCTATTTATTGGGATACAGACAATTAGAATTATTTAATAATCTGCCCAGTGGCATCAGAACTATTTCCCCGATACTTAACTTTATCCCTGATGCTCCTGATAGATATTCACCTGCACTGTCATCCTCACCTCCCCTCCGGGTACCAGCCACGAGTTATAACTGTGATGTCACAGCTCACAAAGCAGGAGGCGACAGTGGGGGGAGGGAACCATGGACTTCAAAGTAAATATCTATCAGGTGATCCAGGTGAAAGGTAAGTACTGTGAAATAGGGGTTGTGGGGTTAAAGCAGAATTGTACTTACCTCCCTCTCACTCCACTTTCCATTAGTAGTACCCAGGATGGGGACCTAAACTTTTAAGTCCCCTGGGTAACTTACCTCAATGCTCCAATTCGGTCGTCTCTCGTCTCTGCGACCAATAGGAAGCTGCGTTTCCTTTTTAATGAAATGAACCATCCATTGTAAGCAATGTCATTATTAAGTAAGACCTGCTCTGGTTGTATTATAAAATAAAAATGTGTAACGTCCCCCCACCCCTGCACAGATCACTTGTGTGTGTCCCTTTAAATGTAGGACATTGTAATGTGCCCCCTGAAAACGAAAGCGTCATAAAGAAGTATAAAGTGGCTCTGAGCCCCAGAGTACGTAGGAGAGTCAATAGGGTGGTTTGCGGATTCCATCGTTGCTGGAATCCGCTCTACCTACAAGGAATTGACAGAAATGGATCTTATACAGCCCAGTCCTGCTGTGTAACCAGGTGTGTCAATACCTGAAGTGGGATTTGTTTTGTTAATTTGTTAAATAGAAAGATCTGTTTCCTCCTGTCACGTCAAGTGATGAATGAGTCTTTATTCAACCTCAGCTTCTGTGTCTTGTGCCCCAACCAATCAGATGTTAGCTTTGAAATGTTAAATAAGATCTGATTGGTTGGGGCAAAATTAACCCCGTTTTAAACGCTAAGAACTTTCATTGAATCTCCCCGTTGATCTCTAGTGTCTATGAACTGCAAATACACAATTTACACATGCAATGTATTTCGCTATCGCAACCTACGCTTTGTGACCGTTAATACATTGCGAAAACGCTAGCCGTAAGTGGCGACCTTTTGCTCATATTTTAAAGACACCCAGGGTGATGCGATATCCCGCGCTAACGAGAAAATAAGCGCTAAAATCACGCTAACCTATATACTAACGTGTTAGCGAAGGTTAATAAATTTTGCGCCGGTTTTTGCGTGACAGTAACGCCTTCTCCTCTACTATATATATAGTGTTACATCTTAAAGGGAAAGTTTACATCCCTTGCTATTCCTTGCTGTTGACATTAGTGAGCTGACAATTCAGGTTCTGTAACGGTCCTTCTTCTTCCCAGAATGCACCACTACCTTGGAATGTTCCTAACAGTAATTTCTACCGATTGGCTGTTGGATGGGTCACACATGCTCAGATCTCTACTGAGCAACTGAATCAACCCAGGCGCTGGGTCAAGGGCAAGACCATAACGGTCTCTATTAGGGGTCCTGCAAACAGGAAGTTGGTATTTTACATAGACACAATGCTGAATTGCCAGGTTAAGGTCATTAGAATGGGAAAATACTTTTTTTCTTAAAAGTCTATGTATTGAACATTCCCTTTAAATGGTTGATGAAATACATCGGGCCGAATTATTGTATGGCGGCTCCGGCCATGGTCAGAAAACCATGAACGATCGTGCAGTCCTCTATTATCGCGGTAGCTGTAGTCTCGAACAGACAGTCAGGAGGAAGAATTGTATACTGTCTACCAGGCTTTAACCTCCCAGTGTTCAATCAATGCATTCAAGAAATAGTTCACTTTTGCAGTGAGTTATTCCTGTAAGTGTAGCAGCCAAGAGGATTGTGTGTTGTCAGACCAGTCCGTATAGGGGTTTAGTGAAAATCTGACCTGTTCATGGATTGGTTGGTTGAAGCAAATTAACAGCTCAGTCAAATAAGGTTTCCACCTTCCACCCGGAAGCAGAAAGAGACATAGCAGAACATCAGGCAGCATTGCAGGTTAGTCTTACACCTCTCACTATTGACCTTTCCGGGTTTATACACAATTTTTAATTTGAGGGTTGGACTTGCCCTTTAAGGCTATTAAAAGAACATGTTTCAATAAGTCTGCTACTATGTAAGGCTACTACTCATTGTCAGGTGGCTACAAGTAGAATATTAATTTGAATAGATCCATGGAAGCCGTTACGTAACGAACCTCCAGATAACGTAACACGGATTAAGGATAAAAGCTTTTAGCTCTGATTGAAACTCCCTGTATATTTTCATTGTAGAAGAATGTATACACATCGCTTCCCCTTGCCTAGCGGTCTACGCGAAGGGACTGGACATTGTCACTGACAGCTCTTGTGACTGAGATGGGAATGAGATTTGGCAGGGATTCTAGTCCATTATTGGGTCCCCCAGTCCTGTATTCTGTATGAAACAGTTCGCTATATGTTCTCTTTAAATCATAAAGGGACGTGTCGAGTGAATTTTTCATTACCAGGCAGAGAATTTATTTACATGTCCCCTTTGATCACATAACCTCGTCTGCGCCTTTCCCAAACGCCCAATGGCAAATCCTCAAATTCTCCTCGATTTCTACATTTTACGTAAACCCCGAATCGGATAATGAGAGAGACAATGGGGATTGTCTATAAGATCAAAGCTTTATTTAAAAACCTGCGTAACAGACGGGGGCGCTTAATACAAATTTAATTCACGCAGGAAAATGTAGTTGAAACGATTGGTGGAAAGCTTAATTTTGTCGGACGAAAATATTGGCTGGTGTGTACCCAGCCTTAAACTTTACAAGCGAGTGGGAAAATGTGCAAAGAAGCAAATAGATAGGCAGGTAGGCAAGGAGATTGATAGACAGACAGAAAGACAGATAGTCCGACAGACAGGGTAATAGACTGATAGACCCACAGACAGATAGATCGATAAATAGAGACACAGACAGACTATCCATACATGGCCCAACATGTTTTTTTCCCATCGGATTTTTAGAAGAACCTATCGGAAAAAAAAAAACACCCTGCGCCTGCCAGGTTCTGTAGATTTCAGCTCAACTTGATCAAATTTTTCGGAATATCAAAAGACCGGCAGACAGATAGATAGACAGACAGACTGATAACAGACACATCAATAGACAGATCAATAATAGATAGATACACAGACACATCAATAGACAGACAGATCAATAAATAGATAGACAGACAGACAGATAATAGACAGTTTGATATACAGATCAATTGATAGTGAGATAGATAGATAGACAGACAGACAGACAGATAGATAGATAGACAGACAGATAGATGATATATAGATAGATAGATAGATAGATAGATAGATAGATTATATAGATAGAAGATAGTAACAGACAGACAGACAGATAGATAAATAGATATAGATAGATAGATAGATAGATAGATAGATGATGATAGATAATAGATAGATAGACAGACAGATAGATAGATGATAGATAGAAAGATAGTGATAGATAGATAATAGATAGTGATAGATAGATAGATAATAGATGACAGACAGATAGATAGATGATAGATAGATAGACAGATAGATAGATAATATAGATAGATAGACAGACAGATAGATAGACAGATAGATAGACAGACAGATAATGATGATAGATAATAGATAGAGAGACAGATAGATGATAGATAGATAGATAGACAGACAGACAGACAGACAGATAGATGATAGATAGATAGATTAGATTAGAATAAATTAGATAGACTAGTAGACCAACAGACAAATATATAGATAGACAGACAGACAGATCAATAAATAGACAGATGGATAGATAAATAGTATAGATAGACTGATAGACAAACAGACGGACAGATCGTAAATAGACAGACAAACAGACCAACAGATAATGAAAGTAGTGTGAGAGCCTTCAGCGGATTATACTGCAAACTTTCCTTTATGTGTGTAACATAATCCTTTATCAAGGAGCATGTTTGCTCTGAAACATGTTGCACACAATAAAGAACATTTTTGCAGTAAATCTACTTTCTTCATTATTATCATGGACTTTACCACTGAGGGCGAGTGGAGTGTGATCTGAGCCTATAACGCCATATAGTTTGGAGTATGACGTCAGACGTTGTCTGATAGACCAACACAGCAGATAGGTAGACAGACAGTGAGAACAGATACACAGATAGCTAGACAGAGAGATATACAGATAGATAGACAGACAGATATACAGTAGATAGACAGACAGATATACAGAGAGTAGACAGACAGATATACAGATAGATAGACAGACAGATATACAGATTAGATAGACAGACCGATATACAGATAGATAGACAGACAGATATACAGATAGGTAGATAGATCAATAAATAGACTGATAGACCACAGACAGATATACAGATAGGTAGATAGATCAATAAATGGACTGATAGACCTACAGACAGATAGATAGACAGTGAGACAGATATACAGATAGATATACAGACAGATATACAGATAGATAGACAGACAGATTACAGAGTAGCTAGACAGACAGATATACAGATAGAGTAGACAGATATACAGATAGATAGACAGACAGATATACAGATAGTAGACAGACAGATATACAGATAGGTAGATAGATCAATAAATAGACTGATAGACCTACAGACAGATAGATAGACAGACAGATATACAGATAGATAGATAATATTACAGGTAGGTAGATAGATCAATAAATTGACTGATAGACCTACAGACAGATAGATAGACAGTGAGAACAGATATACAGATAGATAGACAGATATGCAGATAGATATACAGACAGATAAACAGACAGATATACAGATAGATATACAGATAGAATACAGACAGATATACAGATAGATATACAGACAGATATACAGATAGGTAGATAGATCAATAAATAGACTGATAGATACAGACAGACAGATATACAGCTAGATAGACAGACAGATATACAGATAGGTAGACAGACAGACAGTATACAGATAGGTAGGCGACAGATATACGATAGGTAGACAGACAGATACACAGACAGATATACAGATAGATATACGACAGATATACAGATAGATAGACAGATATAAAGATAGGTAGACAGACCAACAGATATACAGATAGAGTATACAGATAGGTAGACAGACCGACAGAGATACGATCAGATTAGACAGACAGAATATACAGATAGTAGATAGAGCAATAAATAGACTATAGACCCAGAATATATGATCGAGATCTATACAGATTGGTACGATAGACAGATAGAAGTATACTAGACAGATGATAGACACAGACATGATACAGATATGAGTGTATAGAAAGACTCTGATTACAGGATCAACAGACAGATATACAGATATATTAATAAATAGACTGATAGACCTACAGACAGACAAGATATACAGATAGATAGACAGACAGATATACAGATAGGTAGACAGACAGATATACAGATAGGTAGGCAGACAGATATACAGATAGATATACAGACAGATATACAGATAGATATAAGACCAGATATACAGATAGGTAGATAGATCAATAAATAGACTGACAGACTCAGACAGACAGATATACAGATGATAGCAGAATACAGATAGATATACAGGTAGGTAGACAGACAGATATACAGACAGATATACAAGATAGGTAGGCAGACAGATAACAGATGAGATATTACAGACAGATATACAGATAGATATACAGACAGATATACAGATAGGTAGACAGACAGATATACAGACAGATCATACAGATAGATGACAGATATACAGATAGATATACAGATAGGTAGACAGACAGATATACAGACAGTATACAGATAGGTAGGCAGACAGATATACAGATAGATATACAGATAGAATCAGACAGATATACGAGAAGACAGATATACTGAAGATATACAGATAGGTAGACAGACAGATACACAGACAGATATACAGATAGATATACAGACAGATATACAGATAGATAGATAGATATACAGACAGATATACAGATAGGTAGATAGATCATAATAGACTGATAGGACCTACAAGACAGACAGAATATACAGATAGATAGACAGATATACAGATAGATATACAGATAGGTAGACAAGACAGATATACAGATAGGTAGGCAGACAGATATACAGATAGATAGATATAGATAGATTAGACAGAGCAGCAGTATAGATAAGATATGATGATAGACAGCAGATCGAGTACAGATAGTGTTTAGAACAGCTTCACATGTATACAGACAGATTATTTATACAGACGATTCAAGATCAGATTTAGAGAATAAGCAAAGATGATTAATTTAGATTAGATATCTTGATTATAGAGATATACCTATACCAGGGACAGATATTACTTTTTGATGTTTATCAGACAGCGTAAGTATAGGTAGATAGATCAGAACATATATATAGATGACAGACCTAACAGAAGACACCATAGTACAGCAGAGTACAGACCACCAGATATTCCAGCCAAGCAGATATACATCAGACTAGATAGACAGTTTCAGGATATTGATATAAATAAGACAGACAGATATACAGACCACGATTATACAGTATAGTAGTCTTAGACAGATATACAGCATAGATATACAGTAACTAGATTCTTTTATACAGTATAGATATTATACATGATACAGATATTAGCCCATAGTAATATCCGGGATAGTATATAAAGTCTTCTCTCGAGTCAGATAGATCAACGATATACAGACATGATATACGATAGTAGACACTCGAATACAACCATGTATTAACAGACATATACCCAGACACACCCGATATCCGGTTATTCATTGTATCCCCAGTCAATCTCAGTCATCAATCATCACCAGACCGCTATACAATGTAAGTCCCAGACTAGCAGGCTTCTACTTTGTAATTCTCTCAGTATGTCCGTACCAGTATAACAACCCCCGATATACGTCTAGATACTACAGACAGATATACAGTCGCATCAAGATAACAGTATAGTCACACACAGATTCAGTCTATACCATTAAAAATCGTCAGATATCAGATCAGATACAAACACTAGTCATTCATATGTAGTGATTCAATATAGATATAGACTATAAGAGACTGATTATAAATGTCATTCATATCACCGATAGTAACAAGTCTTTCCAGGGTTTTAATTGTATATAATGTCATTCATATCACCGATAGTAACACAGTCTTTCCAGGGTTTATATTTGTATATAAATGTCATTCATATCACGATAGTAACATAGTCTTTCCAGGGTTTATATTGTATCTAAATGTCATTCATATCACCGATAGTAACACAGTCTTTCCAGGGTTTTTATTTGTATATAATGTCATTCATATCACCGATAGTAACATAGTCTTTCCAGGGTTTATATCTGTATATAAATGCCATTCATATCCACGATAGTAACACAGTCTTACGGGTTATATCTGTATATAAAGTCATTCATATCACCGATAGTAACATAGTCTTTCCAGGGTTTATACTTGTATATAATGTCATTCATATCACCGATAGTAACACGTCTTTCAGGGTTTTTATTTGTATATAAATGTCATTCATATCACCGATAGTAACACAGTCTTTCCAGGGTTATTTGTATATAAATGTCATTCATATCACCGATAGTAACAGTCTTTCAGGGTTTATATTTGTATATAAATGTCATTCATACACGATAGTAACACAGTCTTTCCAGGGTTTATATTTGTATATAAATGTCATTCATATCACCGATAGTAACAAGTCTTTCCAGGGTTTATATTTGTATATAATGTCATTCATATCACCGAGTAGTAACATAGTCTTTCCAGGGTTTATATTTGTATATAAATGTCATTCATATCCCGATAGTAACACAGTTTTCCAGGGTTTACATTGTATATAATGTCATTCATATCACCGATAGTAACATAGTCTTCCAGGGTTTAATGTATATAAATGTCATTCATATCACCGATAGTAACACAGTCTTTCCAGGGTTATATTTGTATAAAATGTCATTCATATCACCGATAGTAACACAGTCTTTCCAGGGTTTAATTTGTATATTAATGTCATTCAATCACCGATAGTAACACATCTTCAGGGTTTAATTTGATATAAATGTATTCATACACCGATAGTAACACAGTCTTTCCAGGGTTTAATTGTATATAAATGTCATTCATATTCACCGATAGTAACAAGTCTTCCAGGGTTTAATTTGTATATAAATGTCATTCATATCACCGATAGTAACAAGTCTTTCCAGGGTATAATGTATATTAATAGTCATTCATATCACGATAGTAACACAGTCTTTCCAGGGTTTATATTTGTATTAAATGTCATTCATATCACCGAAGTATAACAGCCTTTCCAGGTTTATATTTGTATATAAATGTCATTCATATCACCGATAGTAACACAGTCTTTCCAGGGTTTTATTTGTATATAAATGTCCTTCATATCACCGATAGTAACATAGTCTTTCCAGGGTTATATTTGTATATAAATGTCATTCATATCACCGATAGTAAAAAGTCTTTCAGGGTTTATTTGTATATAAATGTCATTCATTCACCGATAGTAACATAGTCTTTCCAGGGTTTATATTGTATATAAATGTCACATATCACGATAGTAACACAGTCTCCAGGGTTTTATTTGTATATAAATGTCATTCATATCACCGATAGTAAACAGTCTTCCAGGGTTTAATTTGTATATAAATGTCATTCATATCACCGATAGTACATAGTCTTTCCAGGGTTTATATTGTATATAATTATTCATATCACCGATAGTAACACGCCTTTCCAGGGTTTATATTGTATATAAATGTCATTCATATCACCGATAGTAACACAGTCTTTCCAGGGTTTTATTTGATATAATGTCATTCATATCACGATAGTAACACAGTTTCAGGGTTATATTTGTATATAAATGTCATTCATATCACCGATAGTACACAGTGTCAGGGTTTATATTTGTATATAAAGTCATTCATATCACCGATAGTAACACAGTCTTTCCAGGGTTTAATTTGTATATAAATGCATTCATACCGATAGTAACACAGTCTTCCAGGGTTTATATTGTATATAAATGTCATTCATATCACCGATAGTAACACGTCTTCCAGGGTTTATATGTATATAAATGTCATTCATATCACCGTATGTAACACAGCTTTCCAGGTGGTTAATTTTGTATATAAATGTCATTCATATCACCGATAGTAACACAGTCTTTCCAGGGTTTATATTTTGTATATAAATGTCATTCTATCACGATAGTAACAAGCTTTCCAGGGTTTTATATTTGTATATATGTATTCATATCACCGATAGTAACAGTCTTTCCAGGGTTTATATTGTATATAAATGTCATTCATATCACGATAGTAACACAGTCTTCCAGGGTTTAATTGTATATAAATGTCATTCATATCACGCATAGTATAACAAGTCTTTCCAGGGTTTATATTGTATAAAATGTCATTCATATCACCGATAGGAACACAGTCTTTCCAGGGTTTATATGTATATAAATGTCATTCATATCACCGATAGTAACACAGTCTTTCCGGGTTTATATTGTATATAAATGTCATTCATATCACCGATAGTAACAAGTCTTTCCAGGGTTATATTTGTATATAAATGTCATTCATATCACCGATAGTAACAAGCTTTCCAGGGTTTATATTGTATATAAATGTCATTCATATCACCGATAGTAACATAGTCTTTCCAGGGTTTATATTTGATATAAAATGTCATCATATCACCGATAGTAACACAGTCTTTCCAGTTATATCTGTATATAAATGTCATTCATATCACCGATAGAACATAGTCTTCCAGGGTTTATATTTGTATATAAATTCATTCATATCACCGATATAACACAGTCTTTCCAGGGTTTATATTTGTATATAAATGTCATTCATATCACCGATAGTAACACAGTTCTTCCAGGGTTTATATCTGTGATATAAATGTCATTCATATCACCGATAGTAACACAGTCTTTCCAGGGTTTATATTTGTATATAATGTATTACATATCACTGATAGTACACAGTCTTTCCAGGGTTTATATTGTTAATAAATGTCATTCATATCACCGATATAACAAGTCTTTCCAGGGTTTATATCTGTATATAAATGTCATTCATATCACCGTAGTAACACAGCTTTTCAGGGTTTATTTGTATATAAATGTCATTCATATCACCGATAGTAACAAGTCTTTCCAGGGTTTATATCTGTATATAAATTCATTCATATCACGATAGTAACAAGTCTTCCAGGGTTTATATTGTATATAAATGTCATTCATATCACCGATAGTAACAAGTCTTTCCGGGTTTATATCTGTATATAAATGTCATTCATATCACCGATGTAACACAGTCTCGCAGGGTATTGTATATAAATATCATCATATCAATGATAGTAACAAGTCTTCCAGGGTTTAATTTGTATATAAATGTCATTCATATCACCGATAGTAACACAGCCTTTCCAGGGTTTATTTTGATATAAATGTCATTCATATCACCGATAGTAACAAGTCTTTCCAGGTTTATATTTGTATATAAATGTCATTTATATCACGATAGTAACAAGTCTTCCAGGGTTTATTACTGATATAAATGTCTTCATTAACCGATAGTAACACAGCTTCCAGGGTTATATTGTATATAAATGTCATTCATTCAATGATAGTAACACAGTCTTTCCAGGGTTTATATCGTATATAAATGTCATTCATAAAAGATGTTACATAGTCTTCCAGGGTGTTTTATTGTATATAAATGTCATCATATCACCGATAGTAACACGTCTTTCCAGGGTTATATTTGTATATAAATGCATTCATATCACGAAGTAACACAGTCTCCAGGGTTATATATGTATATAAATGTCATTCATATCACCGATAGTAACATAGTCTTCCAGGGTTTTATATTTGTATATAAATGTCATTCATATCACCGATATAACAAGTTTTCCAGGGTTATATTTGTATATAAATGTCATTCATATCACCGATAGTAAAACCAGTCTTTCCAGGGTTTATATTTGTATATAAATGTTCATTCATATCCACAATAGTAACACGTCTTCCAGGGTTTATATTTGTATATAATGTCATTCATATCAACCGATAGTACAACACGTCTTTCCAGGGTTTATATTGTATATAAATGTCATTCATATACACGATAGTGACAATAGTCTTCCAGGGTTATATTTGATATAAATGTCATTCATATCACCGATAGTAACACAGTCTTTCCAGGGTTTATATTTGATATAAATGTCATTCATACACCGATAGTAACACAGTCTTTCCAGGTTATATTTGTATATAAATGTCATTCAATACATGATGTAACACAGTCTTTCCAGGTGTTATATTTGTATAAAATGTCATTCATATCACAATGTAAAACAGTCTTTCCAGGGTTTATATTTGTATTAATGTTCATTCATATCACCGATAGTAACACAGTCTTTCCAGGGTTTATATCTGTATATAAATGTCATTCATATCACCGATAGTAACACACGTCTTTCCAGGGTTAATATGTATATAAAGTCATTCATACACCGATAGACGACACGTCTTTCCAGGGTTTATATCTGTATATAAATGTCATTATATCACCGATAGTAACACAGTCTTTCCAGGGTTTATATTTGATATAAATGTCATTCATATCACCGAGTAAACACAGTCTTTCCAGGGTTATATGTATATAAATGTCATTCATATCACCGATAGTGAACACAGTCTTTCACGGTGTTATATCTTTATATAAATGTCATTCATATCACGATAGTGACACAGTCTTTCCAGGGTTTATATCTGTATATATAATGTCATTCATATCACCGAAGAACCAGTCTTTCCAGGGTTTATATCTGTATATAAATGTCATTCATACACACGCATAGTGACACAGTCTTCCAGGGTTTATATCTGTATATAAATGTCATTCATATCACCGATAGTAACAGTCTTTCCAGGGTTTATACTGTATATAAATGTCATTCATATCACCGATAGTAACAGTCTTTCCAGGGTTTATATCTGTATATAAATGTCATTCATATCACCGATAGAACATTGTCTTTCCAGGGTTATATCTGTATATAAATGTCATTCATATCATCGATAGTAACACAGTCTTTCCAGGGTTTATTGTATATAAATGTCATTCATAATCAACGATAGTAACAAGTCTTTCAGGGTATATTGTATATAAATGTCATTCATATAACGATAGTAACACAGTCTTTCCAGGGTTTATATCTGTATATAAATGTCATCATATCACCGATAGTAACAAAGTCTTTCCAGGGTTATTTTGTATATATAATGTCATTCATATCACCCGATAGTAACATAGTCTTTCCAGGGTTATATCTGTGATATTAAATGTCATTAATCACCGATAGTAACACAGTCTTTCCAGGGTTTATATTGTATATTAATGTCATTCATATCACCGATAGTAACACAGTCTTTCCAGGGTTTTATATCTGTATATAAATGTCATTCATATCACCGATAGTAACACAGTCTTTCCAGGGTTTATTATGTATATAAATGTCATCATATCACCGATAGTAACACAGTCTTTCCAGGGTTTATATTTGTATATAAATGTCTATTCATATCACGATAGTAACACAGTCTTTCCAGGGTTATATTTGTATATAAATGTCATTCATATCACCGATAGTAAACACAGTCTTTCCAGGGTTTATATTTGTATATAAAAGTCATTCATATCAACGATAGTAACACAGTCTTTCCAGGGTTTATATTGTATATAAATGTCATTCATATCACACGATAGTAACACAGTCTTTCCAGGGTTTATATTTGGATATAAATGTCATTCATATCCACCAATAGTAACACAGTATTTCCAGGGTTAATCTGTATATAAATGTCATTCATATCACCGATAGTAACACAGTCTTTCCAGGGTTTAATCTGTATATAAATGTCATTCATATCACCGATAGTAACATAGTCTTTCCAGGGTATTATTTGAAATTACAGGGAGCAATTGTAAGTGTTACAGACCTTAAGGAAAATGTGTGGTTCCCTTGTATAGAAGCTGTTGTTCTGTGTGTGTGCAGCTGAGTTGTGTAGCATGTACATTACACTGTTGTTGTGCAAGTGGACTTTGTGTTGTTGAAGTCGGGCAGCACACAGAGCCCAGACCCTTCATCTGAGTTACTGAATTGGGGAATCACGCGCTGCAAGTGACGTGCAGGATTTTTATGCGTAAACTAGACTGTCATGGGCGTTGGCCCTTTTAGAGGGTGTCGCCGTTATTATGAGTCATTCAGGGGTGTGGCTGTGTGGTGAGACATACATACATTACATACATACATACATACATACAAGATTTAGCTTATATAGTATATTTAGTCTTCAGTTCCCCTTTAATTAAATGTTTTGGTTATTTATTGATATATTTTTTTTCTATATTTTAGGATCATGAATGATCAGAACAAAAAAGTGTCGAACCTCAAGCACAATCAACAAATGGGAGAAGAGAAAAAGCGCAAATCATGGAAGACTCTCGCGTCGAGGCGATACAAATCCCGACAACTCGCACTACACGCAGGTCTGAAATAATGGAAATAAAAACTACAAAATGTATTAAACTGCAATGTGCCCATGACATGTCTACCTTCCACACAAAGGGGGAGTAAAGATAAAACGGAGACAACTTGCGGATTGTTTCGCGTGTGGGGTACATGCCAGGTTATCGCAACGTGGGTAGCTACACTGTATTGTTCATGTTTTCGGAGTTATTTCGATTACCAATTTATGTGGATGACATGCATTCTGTTTCGGAATACACCTGTATTGTGTGCGCAGTCTACATATCTATTTATACATATGGGTGAGGAACTGCCATATTGTTTCCCTTAGACAGTTACAGATGAGGTATAGACTTGTATGTACAGAAACCTTCTCTGTATATATTATACATATGGGTGGGAGCTGCCATATGTTTCCCTTAGACAGTACAGTATGAGGGTATAGCTTATTGTATGTACAGAACATTCCTTCTCTGTATATATATTTTAAATATGGGTGGGAGCTGCCAATTGTTTCCCTTAGACAGTACAGTATGAGGGTATAGCTTATTGTGTGACAGAAAATTCCTTCTCTGTATATTTATATTTATACATATGGGTGGGAGCTGCCATATTGTTTCCCTTAGACACAGTATGAGGTATAGCTTATTGTATGTACAGAACATTCCTTCTCTATATTTATACATTGGGTGGGAGCTGCCATATGTTTCCCTTAGACAGTACAGTATGAAGGTATAGCTTATTGTATGTACCGAACATTCCTCCTGTATTTTTTTACATATGGTGGGAGCTGCCATATTTTCCCCTAGACAGTACAGTATGAAGGTATAGCTTATTGTATGTACAGAACATTCCTTCTGTATATTTATACATATGGGTGGGAGCTGCCATATTGTTTCCCTTAGACAGTACAGTATGAGTGTTAGCTTATTGTATGTACAGAACATTCCTTCTTTGTAATTTATATTTATACATATGGTGGGACTGCCATATGTTTCCCTTAGACAGTACAGTATGAGGGATAGTTATTGTAGTACAGAACATTCTTCTCTTTATATTTTATTTATACATATGGGTGGGAGCTGCCATATTGTTTCCCTTAGACAGTACAGATGAAGATAGCTTATTGTATGTAAAAGCAAATTCCTTGTTTGTATTTTATACAAATGGGTGGGATGCCATATTGTTTCCCTAGACAGTACAGTATGAGGGTATAGCTTATTGTAGTACAGAACATTCTTCTCTGTATATTATATTATACAATATGGGTGGGAGCTGCCATATTGTTTCTTCCTTAGACAGTACGTATGAAGGTATAGCATTGTATGTACAGAACATCCTTCTCTGTATATTTACATATGGTGGGAGCTGCCATATTGTTTCCCTTAGACAGTACAGTAGAGAGGTATAGCTATTGTGACAGAACATTCCTTCTCTGATATTTATATTTATACATATGGGTGGAGCTGCCATATTGTTTCCCTTAGACAGTACAGTATGAAGGTATAGCATTTGTATGTACAGACATTCTTCCTTCTCTGTTATTTATACATAGGTGGGAGCTGCCATATTGTTTCCTTAGAGTCAGTATGAAGGTATAGCTTATTGTATGTACAGAACATTCCTTTCTGTTATTTATACACAATTGGTGGGAGCTGCCATATTGTTTCCTTAGACAGTTACAGTTAGGAGTGTATAGCTTATTGTATGTACAGAAATTCCTTCTGTATATTTATACATATGGGTGGGAGCTGCCATATTGTTCTCCTAGACAGTACAGATGAGTGCTTATAGCTTATTGTAGTACAGAACATTCCTTCTCGTGTTGTATATTATATTTATACATATGGGTGGGAGCTCGCAATATTGTTTCCCTTAGACAGTACAGGTATGAGGGTTATAGCTTATTGTATGTACAGAACATCCTTCTCGTATAATTATATTTATACATATGGGTGGGACTGCCATATTGTTTCCCCTAGACAGTACAGTATGACGGTTAGCTATTGTATGTACAGAACATTCCTTCTCTGTATATTTATTCAATGTGGTGGAGTGCCATATTGTTTCCCTTAGACAGTACAGTATGAGGTATAGCTTGTGTTATGTACAGAACATTCCTTCTCTGTATATTATATTATACATATGGTGGGAGCTGCCATATTGTTTCCCTAGACAGTACAGTATGAAGGTATAGCTTATTGTATGTACAGAACATTCCTTCTCTGTATTATTTAATATTGGTGGGAGCTGCCATATTGTTTCTTAGACAGTACAGTATGAGGGTATAGCTTATTGTGTGAACAGAACTTATCCTTCTGTATATTTATATTTATACATATGGGTGGGCAGCTGCCATTGTTTCCCTTAGACAGTACAGTATGAAGGTATAGCTTATGGTATGTACAGAACATTCCTTCCTGTATATTATACATAGTGGTGGGAGCTGCCATATTGTTTCCTTAGACAGTACAGTATGAGGTATAGCTTTGTATGTACAGAACATTTCTCTGTATATTTATACATATTTGGTGGGAGCTGCCATATTGTTTCCCTTAGACAGCATCAGATGGGTATAGCTATTGATGTACAGAACATTCCTTCTCTGTATTATTTACATATGGGTGGGAGCTGCCATATGTTTCCCTTAGACAGTACAGTATGAATGTGATAGCTTATTGTATGTACAGAACATTCTTCTCTGTATATATTTAATTTATAAATGGGTGGGAGCTGCCATATGTTTCCCTTAGACAGTACAGTATGAGGGTATAGCTTATTGTATGTACAGAACATTCTTTCTGTATATTTATTTATACATATGGGTGGGAGCTGCCATATTGTTTCCCTTAGACAGTACAGTATGAGGTATAGCTTATTGTATGTACAGAACATCCTTCTCTGTATATTTATACAAATGGGTGGGAGCTGCCATATTGTTCCCTTAGACAGTACAGTATGAGGGGTATAGCTTATTGTATGTAAGACATTCCTCTCTGTATATTTAATTATACATATGGGTGGAGCTGCATTTGCTGCATGTTCCTTAGACAGTACAGTATGAGAGTATAGCTATTGTGTGTACGAAACATTTCTTCTCTGTATTTATATTTATACATATGTTGGGAGCTGCCATATTGTTTCCCTTACTAGACAGTACAGTATGAGGGTATAGCTTATTGTGTGTACAAACTTCCTTCTCTGTAATATTATACCATAGTGTGGGCGTGCCAAGGTTTCCTAGACAGTACAGTATGAGGGTATAGATTATTGTTGTACAGAACATCCTTCCTGCATATTTATACAAATGGCTGGGAGCGCCATATTGTTTCCCTTAGACAGTCATACATGTAGTGGTGGTTGAGCTTTATTGTATGTACAGAACATTCCTCTCTCTGTATATTTATACATATGGGTGGGAGCTGCCATATTGTTTCCCTTAGACAGTACAGTATGAGGGTGAGTCTGTTTATTGTATGTACAGAACTTCCCTCGTATATTTATTACATATGGGTGGAGCTGCCAATGTTTCCCTTAGACAGTACAGTATGAGGATACAGGATTATGTGTGTACAGAACATTCCTTCTCGTATATTTATTTTATACATATAGGGGGGGAGCTGCCAATTGTTTCCCTTAGACAGTACACGTATGAGGGTAGAGCTTATTGTATGTACAGAACATTCCTTCTCTGTATATTTATTTATACATATAGGTGGGAGCTGCCATATTGTTTCCCTAGAACGTACAGTATGAGGGTTTATGCTTATTGTAGGTACAAGAACATTCCTTCTCTGTATATAGTATACATATGGGTGGGAGCTGCCATATTGTTTCCTTAGACAGTACAGTATTAGGGTATAGCTTTGTATGTACAGAACATTCCTTCTCTGTTATTTATATATTACATATGGGTGGGAGCTGCCATATTGTTTTTCCTTAGACAGTACAGTATGAGGATATAGCTTATTGTGTTACAGAACATTCCTTCTCTGTATATTTATATTTATAAATGGGTGGGAGCTGGCCAATTGTTTCCCTTAGACTACAGTATTAGGGTTAGCTTATTTGTATGTACAGAACATTCCTCTCTGTGTGATTTATATTTATACATATGGGGGGAGCTGCCATATGTGTTCCCTTAGACAGTACAGTATGAGGGTATAGCTTATTGTATGTACAGAACATTCCTCTCTGTATATTTATAGTTATACATATGGGTGGAGCTGCCATAGTGTTTCCTTAGACAGTACAGTATGAGTGTATAGCTTATTGTGTGTACAGACACATTCTATCTCGTATATTATATTTTATTCCCCTCTTCCAATGATGGGTCGGGAACTGCCCATATGGTTCCCTTAGAAACAATCCAGTTATGAGGGTATAGCTTATTGTGTGTACAGAACATTCCTTCTCTGTATATTTATACATATGGGTGGGAGCTGCCATATTGTTTCCCTTAGACAGTACAGTATGAGGATACGGATTATTATCTGTTGTATTCAATTAGATCAACTCAATTCATATCAATTTATCAATTAGATAAAAATCACTCAGCTATGTCACTAAGCGACTTACTTCTTATATCCAGGGTTTATATTTGTATATAAATGTCATTCATATCCCCGAGAGTAACATAGTCTTTCCAGGGTTTATATTTGTATATAAATATCATTCATATCACCGATAGTAACATAGTCTTTCCAGGGTTTATATTTGTATATAAATGTCATTCATATCACCGATAGTGACACAGTCTTTCCAGGGTTTATATTTGTATATAAATGTCATTCATATCACCAATGAGCTAACTTCTCCCCCTTATTTATACCGTGGGGGCTGGGATTGCAATGAAATAAACAGAAGTAGTTCAAAACCATCTAATGATGTTCAAGGGGTGAACATTCCTCATCTGTATATTTATATATATGGGTGGGAGCTGCCATATTGTTTCCCTTAGTCAGTACAGTATGAGGGTATAGCTTATTGTGTGTACAGAACATTCCTTCTCTGTATATTATAGGGTTGGTAGCTGCCAATGTTTCCCTTAGACAATACAGTAGGGGTATAGCCTATGTATTGTGTGTACAGAACATTCCTTCTCTGTATATTTATACATAAGTGTGGGAGCTGCCATACTGTACATTGTAAGTCTACTTCATTGTTCTTTCTGCATTTAACGTGTGAATTAGGGGAAGACTCAGTGTTTCTATTATTCTTACAATGGGAAGTCCCACTGCATTTATAGAGTTTTCAATCTGATTATCCACATTGATTTTAGTAAATTTGTTACATATTAAAAACCAACCTGTTTGGTTCCTTGGTGCTGGTTACACACGAGGGAACTATTTGTCGCGATCAGACGTTCGCTACGAGCGAGTGCTTGGCGGGGGACAAATGTCTGTCGGTTGTGGTAATAGTGGCCACGGGCGACAGTTCATGCAACCGATCTTGCGGTCTCATAGGGAACCGCACAATCGGCCGTGATCTACCGTCATGTCCGATACAAATGAACGGGCAACCAACATCGGTTGTGGCCTAAACTCTACAGATTTTTCGGCCCAATCGACCGATACACACAAGTGTCGATGGGGCTGAAAAATCTGCCCGTGTGTACCCAGTCTAAGGTTCCCAGATTCTATTTCATTACCCAAGAGATTTCACCGGTGCCTGATAGACCTTTATTGATTGGTTCATACTGTGTGTTGCTTTGTTTTACTCTCTGGAGATAATAACAATGATTTATCATCTTTTCTAGTCATTATTGGTCTAATAGAATATTTCAACCCGGTGCGATCAATTCGGTTACAGTCATTTAAAGTGCCAGTGGAAGGCGTTGAGGTTTGACAGAAGCGAAAACCTGGTCAATTTTCAGTTTCTTGCCCCCAACACTTTATTACCTGCATTACTAACCAGATATTTAATGATAATCATTGTCCCCATTCTGCAAAGTGAGCTGGCCCCTCCCTCCATGCTGTCAATCACGCTGTGACAGCTGACAACACAACCAATAATTGACTGCTGTTTTATCTTCTTCATCCACTGCACATGCTCAGGCTTATAAAAAGCTCATTGAGCAGAGTGAAGGGACAGATACCTTTACCAGAAAGTAATAGAACTTATCATTAAATATCTGGTTACAAATACATGAAATAAAGTGGTAAAAATAGCCGTTGGGTTTGGGGGCAGATAACTGACAAGTCACCAGTTTTTTGCTGTAAGGGCGGACATGCCCTTTAATGTTCTGTAGAGGAATTAGAACCTTTCTTTCATGCTCTGTTGTGGTCCAGGCGTGGAGTGCGATTGGAATCTGTGTTTTGTGCTTGAACGACTTCATTAATGCAACTGAATTGCCCTCTCCAAACTGTAATAACCGAGTCTCTGTAAACACTTGCTTATGACCTCAGAGCACTTGAACTCTTGTTGAATGCAACGTTCGAGTTCTGGATTTAAGCCACTTAATGTCAGGGGAACTGTACGCCAGGTCGCGCCATTGCGAAAGCCTCTAATCTCCACGAGGGGGAAGATGTTTTGTGCCATTTCGATATCCCGTGGATCTAATACCTTCTCTGGCTCGAATTACCGTCCGTCTGTCTTAAGGGAGAACGGAGGGGGATTCAGCGGACGCAGGCGTTGAACCGTCAATATCCTGGTTATGATTGAAAACAGAGATTAAAAGGATGAATTGCGTAGGAATTCGGTGCACGTTAGTAAAGTGATTCATGAAAAATGATTGTTTAGCCAAAGTGAGTGGCAGATTTAAGCACTCAGATCCTTCCTCACACCTCCTAATAGTTTCTGGTCTGGTAAAAATGAACGCGGAAATGTTGTGTGATATTAAAACTTCCCCCAACTGCGGTTTTCATGGAAAACCACACACAGAGCACAACTGGCTGTTATATCGGTTATATATTGTATAATGACAAGATATTGGCCCTGAATATTTTATATATACGGATAGAATTCAGTCATTTTTTGCCTTGCGTTCTGATAGGTCGTTCATAATGTAACATTGTCTGTTACTAGGTATCTTTGCGTGGATAATGGATTTCCTTCCCCATCGAATCGTTTCTAGGACCATCCCTTTATATCCTTTATGGGCAATAAAACAAAGGCATTATTGTTTATTGAAAGGTAAGGAGCTATCGGCTCTGGGTGATACAATGTTGCCTTTGTTTTAGGGTTAGGGTTAGTGTTAGGGTTAGGGTTAGTGTTAGGGTTAGGGTTAGTGTTAGGATTAGGATTAGGGTTAGGATTAGGGTTAAGTGGATCTCCACTGATAAAATAAAAATTGGCAATTAGTTTTATTGAAGAACAGGAGGTAAAGAAGCTGTGCCTTACCTCCCGTTCTTGAATAAAACCTGCAGGAGCCGGGAATGAAGGTAAAGTACTTACCCGACCACTCGCTCTAACAGGTCGGGATCTGTCAGACTGCGTAGCGGAGGAGCGAGCGATAAGGTAAATACTTTACTTTCGTTCCTGGCTCCTGCAAGTTTTATTGAAGAACAGGAGGTAAGGCACAGCTCCTTTACCTCCTGTTCTTCAATAAAACTAAATGCCCATTTTAATTTTATCAGTGGAGATCCCCTTAACCCAAACCCTAACCCTAACCTTAAAACAAAGGCAACATTGTATCACCCAGAGCCGATAGCTCCTTACCTTTCAATAAACATATCATTTTATCAGTGGAGATCCCCTTTAAGGATTTCAGAAAATTTCCACCTCTACAGCTGCAGTGAAACTACAATTCCCAGAAATCCAAGATAACCCAAGGTGATGTCAGTAAGTGTGGAAATCTGTGAGTCTTGTGCACTTAAGGGGATTTGACGCTAAAGGCGATTCTAATCTTTGTGGCCAAAACGCTAGCGAAGCTCATGTGTTTCTCATTACAAGTCGTATTGGCTAATTGTGGGAGCAGAATCTTATATTTATAGGATCAGGCTGACGGAACGTAATATCTAAAGTCCGCATTCCATCCGTATAGCATTACAGACGTGTAATAGACGTGTGGCACCAATTCTTGTGCCAGTTTAAAAAAAAAAAAACACCCTGAGACTCAATCACCTTCATCGTTGCAAAATGGGAGCGTGCCAAAAATGAAGCCGAATGTGTGAGCCGTGGAGAGTTGCGGTTACGGCTTGCCGCGCTGGGCTGCATTGGGCTTGGTGATAATTTGTGGCAAAGCCGCGTGTTTTCTTTATATTTCAGGATTAGAGAGCAATCCGATTATCACACCTGTTAAAGGGGAAATCTATGCAGATTGTACTTTTGTACCTAGGTCTTATACGTTAGGGGAGTGTGTGCGATTGGTTGTAACAATTTCTGCTATAGTGGATATTGTCATTCACAGCTGTTATTAGACTAGGAGCCCTACACTGGAATCATTATTTTTCCCTCTGTGTTGTATTTCATTTCTTATTAAGATTAAACACAATGTTCATGAGACACATGCAGGGAAATCTGTCCAGGAGACTCCCTACTGTAGTTTCCATTTCCACAGATCACATGGGCACTTCAAAGGCCAGTTGGAGCCTAGTAATGGAAACATCCTCTATGTCACCTTGCAGTTATTGTAACAGTGTGTCAACTTGCTGATCCATGGAAACTTAAACTCGGCAGTCAATATATTTTCCCTGCGTGCATCTCCCGAGCTATTTCATACAGAGAGATGGGAGTTTTTTTTCCCCTTGTTCTTGTAATTTCTGGTTGGGATTAATGCGTTTTAGGGTAAAGATTTGATTTTAATTGACAGCTCTGAAGATAAATTGGGACGTCATTAATAAAAACTGCTGCTCATGAACAAAATCTGTTTTAATTGAACCCAATATTTAAATTCCTCTACCCACTGGGTTCAGGTAAGTCTATTCTCTGGCTTTCGTGGTGGTGTGGTGCTTTATTGGTTTTAGGTGTGTAGGGATTGAGTAATACATATTTTCAAACTAATGTAACAAAAAGAAGCCACTTCCACCCCAGCACAGACAGCCATTTAAAAAAAAAAAATTAAAATTAGTATAATAGGGATATAATACACAAGTGTGATATTTTATAACGGGAGCTGCAGTTGTATATATCCTTATAAAAATCACTCAGCTATGTCACTAAGCGACTTACTTCTTATATCCCATTGCCCCGCCCATTCCAGTGTTCATGCCTGGACAATGACTCAGTGTTTAACTTCACTAACAGAACCTGCTGGAGCTGCTTCCTGTCACTTCATAACCAATGTCTCTCTCCTCCTCCACAAAGATTGGTTTAACCCCATAGATGCTGGGCCGGGATGTTCCTTTCTACTGGGTTTAAGTTACAGAAGGTAGCTTGGGGGATTTAAGGTGGAAATAGGGACAAGGCTAGAATTTAAAATGTGAATAGGGTGAAGGAATCTGATACGTATGTATTATAACGTATAATAATAATAATGCGCCCCTTCACATTATAATATAAGGACATTACGCCACCTCGGACTACCCTGCCCTGTATAAAAGCACTCAGCCTACAGCCTTGTGCTTCTTTATGGTCAGGGAACTCCTCGGTGGTGTAATATCCTTATATTACCCTGTAAGGGGCACATTATCCCTTATATAATTCCATAGAATTAGTATAATAGGGATATAATTCCATAGAATTTCCCTTAGGACAGTACAGTATGAGGGTATAGCTTATTGTATGTAAAGAACATTCTTCTCTGTATTTATATTTTACATATGGGTGGGAGCTGCCATATGTTTCCCTTAGACAGTACAGTATGACGTTATAGCTTATGTATGTTTACAGAACATTCCTTCTCTGTATATTTATACAAATGGGTGGGAGCTCCATATTGTTTCCCTTAGACAGTACAGTATGAGGGTATAGCTATTGTATGTACAGAACATTCCTTCTCTGTATATTTATATTTAACATATGGGTGGGGAGCTGCATATTGTTTCCCTTAGAAGTACAGATATGAAGTATAGTGATTGTATGTACAAACATTCCTTCTTATATTTATACATATTGGTGGGAGCTGCCATATTGTCCCTTAGACAGTACAGTATGAGGGTATAGCTTATTGTGTGAACAGAACATCCTTCTCTGTATATTTATATTTATACATATGGGTGGGAGCGCCATATTGTTTACCTTAGACAGTACAGTATGAAGGGTATAGCTTATTGTATGTACAGAAAATTCCTTCTCTGTATATTTATACATATGGGTGGGAGCTGCCATATGTTTCCCTTAGACAGTACAGTATGAAGGTATAGCTTATTGTATGTACAGAACATTCCTTCTCTGTATATTTACATATTGGTGGGAGCTGCCATAATATGTTTCCCTTAGACAGTACAGTATGAGTGTATAGCTTATTGTATGTACAGAACATCCTTCTCGTATATTTATACAATGGGTGGGAGCTGCCATATTGTTTCCTTAGAACAGTACAGTATGATGTATAGCTTATTGTATGTACAGAACATTCCTCTCTGTATATTTATATTATAAATATGGGTGGGAGCTGCCATTTGTTTCCCTAGACAGTACAGATGAGGGTAAGCTTATTGTATGTAAGAACATCTTTCTGTATATTTATATTTATTACATATGGGTGGGAGTGCATATTGTTTCCCTTAGACAGTACACGTATGACGGTATAGCTTATTGTATGTACAGAACATTCCTCTCTGTATATTTTACAAATGGGTGGGAGCTGCCATATTGTTTCCCTTAGACAGTACAGTATGAGGGTATAGCTTATTGTATGTACAGAACATTCCTCTCTGTATATTATATTTATACATATGGGTGGGAGCTGCCATATTGTTTCTTAGACAGTACAGTATGAGAGTATGTATGTGTGTACAGAACATTCCTTCTCTGTATATTTATATTATACATATGGTGGGAGCTGCCATATTGTTTCCCTTAGACAGTACAGTATGAGGGTATAGCTTATTGTGTGTACAGAACATTCCTTCTCTGTTATTTATCATATTGGTGGGAGTGCCATATTGTTTTCCCTTAGACAGTACAGTATGAGGGTATAGATTATTTTGATGTACAGAACATTCCTTCCCTGCATATTTATACATATGGCTGGGAGCTGCCATTGTTTCCTTAGACAGTAAATATGAGGGTGTAGCTTATTGTATGTACAGAACATTCTTCTCGTATATTTTATACATATGGGTGGGAGCTGCCATATTGTTTCCCTTAGACACGTACGTATGGGTGTGTAGCTTATTGTATGTACAGAACCATCCTTCTCATGTATATTTATACCTAGGGTGGGAGCTGCCATATTGTTTCCCTTAGACAGTACAGTATGAGGATACGATTTGTGTGTACAGAACATTCCTTCTCTTGTATATTTATATTATACATATAGGTGGGAGCTGCCATATTGTTTCCCTTGACAGTACAGTATGGGGTATAGCTATTGTATGTACAGAACATTCCTTCTTGTTATTTATATTTATACAATAGGTGGGAGCTGCCATATTGTTTCCCTAGACAGTACAGTATGAGGGTATAGCTTATTGTATGTACAGAACATTCCTTCTCTGTATATTTATACATTGGGTGGGAGCTGCCATATTGTTTCCCTTAGACAGTACAGTTTAGGGTATAGCTTATTGTATGTACAAGAACATCCTTCTCTGTATATTTATTTATACATAGGGTGGGAGGCCATATTGTTTCCCTTAGACAGTACAGTATGAGGATATAGCTTATTGTGTGTACAGAACATTCCTTCTTGTATATTATATTTATACATATGGGTGGGAGCTGCCATTTGTTTCCCTTAGACAGTAAGTATTAGGGTATAGCTTATTGTATGTACAGAACATTCTCTCTGTATATTTATATTTTAACATATGGGTGGGAGCTGCCATATTGTTTCCCTTAGACAGTACAGTATGAGGGTATAGTTATGTATGTACAGAACATTCCTTCTCTGTATATTTATAGTTATACATATGGGTGGGAGCTGCCATAGTGTTTCCCTTAGACAGTACAGTATGAGTGTATAGCTTATTGTGTGTACAGAACATTCCTTCTCGTTATATTTATATTTATACATATGGGTGGGAAAACTGCCATATTGTTTCCCTTAGACAATACAGTATGAGGGTATAGCTTATTGTGTGTACAGAACATTCCTTCTCTGTATATTTATACATATGGGTGGGACTGCCATATTGTTTCCCTAGACAGTACAGTATGGGATACGGATTATTATCGTTGTATTCAATTAGATCAACTCAATTCATATCATTTATCAAATTAGATAAAAATCACTAGCTATGTCACTAAGCGACTTACTTCTTATATCCAGGGTTTTATATTGTATATAAATGTCATTCATATCCCCGAGAGTAACATAGTCTTTCCAGGGTTTATATTGTATATAAAATATCATTCATATCACCGATAGTAACATAGTCTTTCCAGGGTTTATATTTGTATTAAATGTCATTCATATCACCGATAGTGACACAGTCTTTCCAGGGTTTATATTTGTATATAAATGTCATTCATATCACCAATGAGCTAACTTCTCCCCTTATTATTACCGTGGGGGCTGGGATTGCAATGAAATAAACAGAAGTAGTTCAAAACCATCTAATGATGTTCAAGGGGTGAACATTCCTCATCTGTATATTTATATATATGGGTGGGAGCTGCCATATTGTTTCCCTTAGTCAGTACAGTATGAGGGTATAGCTTATTGTGTGTACAGAACATTCCTTCTCTGTATATTTATACATATGGGGGAGCTGCCATATTGTTTCCCTTAGACAATACAGTATGAGGGTATAGTATGTGTGTACAGAACATTCCTTCTCTGTATATTTATACATAAGTGTGGGAGCTGCCATACTGTACATTGTAAGTCTACTTCATTGTCTTTCTGCATTTAACGTGTGAATTAGGGGAAGACTCAGTGTTTCTTTATTCTTACAATGGGAAGTCCCACTGCATTTATAGAGTTTTCAATCTGATTATCCACATTGATTTTAGTAAATTTGTTACATATTAAAAACCAACCTGTTTGGTTCCTTGGTGCTGGTTACACACGAGGGAACTATTTGTGCGCGATCAGACGTTCGTACGAGCGAGTGCTTGGCGGGGGACAAATGTCTGTCGGTTGTTGGTAATAGTGGCCACGGCGCAGTTCATGCAACCGATTTGCGGTCTCATAGGGAAACGCACAATCGGCCGTGATCTACCGTCATGTCGATACAAAATACGGGCAACCAACATCGGTTGTGGCCTAAACTCTACCGATTTTTCGGCCCCAATCGACCGATACACACAAGTGTCGATGGGGCTGAAAAATCGCCGTGTGTACCCAGCTAAGGTTCCAGATTCTATTTCATTACCCAAGAGATTTCACCGGGCCTGATAGACCTTTATTGATTGGTTCATACTGTGTGTTGCTTTGTTTTATCTCTGGAGATAATAACAATGATTTTCATCTTTCTGTCATTATTGGTCAATAGAATATTTCAACCCGGTGCGATCAATTCGGTTACAGTCATTAAAGTGCCAGTGGAAGGCGTTGAGGTTTGACAGAGCGAAAACCTGGTCAATTTTCAGGTTCTTGCCCCCAACACTTTATTACCTGCTTACTAACCAGATATTTAATGATAATCATTGTCCCCATTCTGCAAAGTGAGCTGGCCCTCCCTCCATGCTGTCAATCACGCTGGACAGCTGACAACACAACCAATAATGACTGCGTTTTATCTTCTTCATCCACTGCACATGCTCAGGCTTATAAAAAGCTCATTGAGCAGAGTGAAGGGACAGATACCTTTACCAGAAAGGAATAGAAACTTATCATTAAATATCTGGTTACAAATACATGAAATAAAGTGGTAAAAATAGCCGTTGGGTTGGGGGCAGATAAACTGACAAGTCACCAGTTTTTGCTGTAAGGGCGACATGCCCTTTAATGTTCTGTAGAGGAATTAGAACCTTTCTTATGCTTGTTGTGGTCCAGGCGTGGAGTGCGATTGGATCTGTGTGTTTGTGCTTGAACGACTTCATTAATGCAACTGAATTGCCCTCTCAAACTGTAATAACCGAGTCTCTGGAACACTGCTTATGACCTCAGAGCACTTGAACTCTTGTTTTAATGCAACGTTCGAGTTCTGGATTTAAGCCAACTTAATGTCAGGGGAACTGTACGCCAGGTCGCGCGCATTGCGAAAGCCTCTAATCCCACGAGGGGGAAGATGTTTTGGTGCATTCGATACCGTGGATCTAATACCTTTTGGCTCGAATTACCGTCCGTCTGTCTTAAGGGAGAACGGAGGGGGATTCAGCGGACGCAGGCGTTGAACCGTCACATATCCTTGGTATGATTGAAAACAGAGATTAAAAGGGAATTGCGTAGGAATTCGGGGCACGTTAGTAAAGTGATTCATGAAAAATGATTGTTTAGCCAAAGTGAGTGGCAGATTTAAGCACTCAGATCCTTCCTCACACCTCCTAATAGTTTCTGGTCTGGTAAAAATGAACGCGGAAATGTTGTGTGATATTAAAACTTCCCCCAACTGCGGTTTTCATGGAAAACCACACACAGAGCACAACTGGCTGTTATATCGGTTATATATGTATAATGACAAGATTGGCCCTGAATATTTTATATATACGGATAGAATTCAGTCATTTTTTGCCTTGGTTTGATAGGTCGTTCATAATGTAACATTGTCTGTTACTAGGTATCTTTGCGTGGATAATGGATTTCCTTCCCCATCGATCGTTTCTAGGACCTCCTTTATATCCTTTATGGGCAATAAAACAAAGTGATTATATGTTTATTGAAAGGTAAGGAGTATCGGCTGGGTGATACAATGTTGCCTTTGTTTTAGGGTTAGGGTTAGTGTTAGGGTTAGGGTTAGTGTTAGGGTTAGGGTTAGTGTTAGGATTAGGATTAGGGTTAGGATTAGGGTTAAGTGGATCTCCCATGATAAAATAAAATTGGCAATTAGTTTTATTGAGAACAGGAGGTAAAGAAAGCTGTGCCTTACCTCCCGTTCTTGAATAAAACCTGCAGGAGCCGGGAATGAAGGTAAAGTACTTACCCGACCACTCGCTCTAACAGGTCGGATCTGTCAGACTGCGTAGCGGAGGAGCGAGGATAAGGTAAATACTTACTTTCGTTCCTGGCTCCGCAAGTTTTATTGAAGAACAGGAGGTAAGGCACAGCTCCTTTACCTTCTGTTCTTCAATAAAACTAAATGCCCATTTTAATTTTATCAGTGGAGATCCCCTTAACCCAAACCTAACCCTAACCTTAAAACAAAGGCAACATGTATCACCCAGAGCCGATAGCTCCTTACCTTTCAATAAACATATCATTTTTACAGTGGAGATCCCCTTTAAGGATTTCAGAAAATTTCCACCTCTACAGCTGCAGTGTGAAACTACAATTCCCAGAAATCCAAGATAACCCAAGGTGAGTGTCAGTAAGTGTGGAAATCTGTGAGTCTTGTGCACTTAAGGGGATTGACGCTAAAGGCGATTCTAATCTTGTGGGCCAAAACGCTAGCGAGACTCATGGGTTCTCATTACAAGTCGTATTGGCTAATTGTGGGAGCGATCTTAATTTATAGGATCAGGCTGACGGAACGTAATATCTAAAGCCGCATTCCATCCGTATAGCATTACAGACGTGTAATAGAGTGTGGCACCAATTCTTGTGCCAGTTTAAAAAAAAAAAACACCCGAGAGACTCAATCACCTTCATCGTTGCAAAATGGGAGCGTGCCAAAAATGAGACGAATGTGAGCCGTGGAGAGTTGCGGTTACGGCTTGCGCGCTGGGCTGCATTGGGCTTGGTGATAATTTGTGGCAAAGCCGCGGTGTTTTCTTTATATTTCAGGATTAGAGAGCAATCCGATTATCACAACCTGTTAAGGGGAAATCTATGCAGATTGTACTTTTGTACCTAGGTCTTATACGTTAGGGGAGTGTGTGCGATTGGTTGTAACAATTTCTGCTATAGTGGATATTGTCATTCACACAGCTGTTTTAGACTAGGAGCCCACACTGGAATCATTATTTTTCCCTCTGTGTTTATTTCATTTCTATTAAGATTAAACACAATGTTCATGAGAAACATGAGGGAAATCTGTCCAGGAGACTCCCTACTGTAGTTTCCATTTCCACAGATCACATGGCACTTCAAAGCCAGTTGGAGCTAGTAATGGAAACATCCTCTATGTCACCTTGCAGTTATTGTAACAGTGTGTCAACTTGCTGACCATGGAAACTTAAAATCGGCAGTCAATATATTTTCCCTGCGTGCATCTCCGAGCTATTTCATACAGAGAGATGGGAGTTTTTTTTCCCCTTGTTCTTGTAATTTCTGGTTGGGATTAATGCGTTTTAGGGTAAAGATTTGATTTTAATGACAGCTCTGAAGATAAATTGGGACGTCATTAATAAAAACTGCTGCTCATGAAACAAATCTGTTTTAATTGAACCCAATATTTAAATTCCTCTACCCACTGGGTTCAGGTAAGTCTATTCTCTGGCTTTCGTGGTGGTGTGGTGCTTATTGTTTAGTTGTGTAGGGAGGGATTGAGTAAACATATTTTCAAACTAATGTAACAAAAAGAGCAACACTTCCACCCCAGCACAGACAGCCATTTAAAAAAAAAAAATTAAAATTAGTATAATAGGGATATAATACACAAGTGTGATATTTTATAACGGGAGCTGCAGTTGTATATATCCTTTAAAAATCACTCAGCATGTCACTAAGCGACTTACTTATTAATCCCATTGCCCGCCCATTCCAGTGTTCATGCTGGACAATGACTCGTGTTAACTTCACTAACAGAACTGCTGGAGTGCTTCCTGTCACTTCATAACCAATGTCTCTCTCCTCTCCACAAGATTGGTTTACCCCATAGATGCTGGGCCGGGATGTTCCTTTCACTGGGTTTAAGTTACCGAAGTAGCTTGGGGGATTAAGGTGGAAATAGGGCAAGGCTAGAATTTAAAATGTGAATAGGGTGAAGGAATCTGATACGTATGTATTATAACGTAATAATAATAATGCGCCCCTTCAAATTATAATATAAGGACATTACGCCACCTCGGACTACCCTGCCCTGTATAAAGCACTCAGCCTACAGCCTTGTGCTTCTTTATGGTCAGGGAATCCTCGGTGGTGTAATATCCTTATATTACCCTGTAAGGGCACATTATCCCTTTATAATTCCATAGAATTAGTAAATAGGGATATAATTCCATAGAATTAGTATAATAGGGATATAATTCCATAGAATTAGTATAATAGGGATATAATTCCATGAGATTAGTATAATAGGGATATATTCCATAGAATTAGTGATAATAGGGATATAATTCCATAGAATTAGTATAATAGGGTATATAATCCATAGAATTAGTTAATAGAGATATAATTCCATAGAATTAGTATGATAGGGATATATTATAAAGGAGCTGTCTTTTCATTGTTTTATGCTGACAGTGTTAACAATTTAATTTAGCACTATATTATATAAAATAGGGTAACACCCTGTGGTGGGTTATGTAATACGGGGTAACACCCCATGGTTGATATGTAAAATGGGGTAACACCCATGTCGGGTATGTACAATGGGGTAAAACCCTATGGCTGGTAGTAAAATGGGGCAACACCCCGTGTGGGTAATGTAAAATGGGGTGGTAACACCCTATGGCTGGTATGTAAAATGGGGTAACACCCTGTGTGGGTTATGTTTAATGGGGTAACACCGCGTGGCGGGTATGGTATTAAATGGGGGTAACACCCCATGTCGGGTATGTAAAATGGGTTGGGGGTAAACACCCGTGGGGTTATGTATAATGGGGTAACACCCCATGTCGGGTATGTAAATGGGGTAACACCCCGTGTGGGTTATGTATAATGGGTAACACCGCGTGCGGGTATGTAAAATGGGGTAACACCCCATGTCGGGTAGTAAAAGGGGTAAAACCCGTGTGGGTTATATAAATGGGGTAAACGCATGGCGGGTATGTAAAATGGGGTAGACCGCATGGTGGGTATGTTAAATGGGGTAACACCCTATGGCGGGTATGTTAAAATGTGGGTAACACCCCATGTCGGGTATGTAAAATGGGGTAACACCCCATGTCGGGTATGTAAAATGGGGTTACACCCTATGGGGGTATGTAAATGGGGTAAACCCATTGGGTATGTAAAATGGGGTAACACCCTATGGGGGGATGTAAAATGGGGTAACACCTATGGTGGTATGTAAAATGGGGTAACACCCTATGGCTGGTATGTAAAATGGGGGAACACCCCGTTGGGTTATGTATAATGGGGTAACATGCATGGCGGGCATGTAAAGGGGTAACACCCTATGGCAGGTATGAAAATGGGGTAAACCCCGTGTGGGTTATGTAAAATGGGGTAACACCCATGTGGGTATGTAAAATGGGGTAACACCCTATGGGGGTATGTAAAATGGGGTAACACCCTATGGCGGGTATGTAAAAGGGGTAAACCACGTGTGGGGTATGTAAAATGGGGTAACACCCTATGGCTGGTATGTAAAATGGGGTAACACCCTATGGCTGGTATGTAAAATGGGGTAACACCCCGTGTGGGTTATGTATAATGGGGTAACACTGCATGGCAGGCATGTAAAATGGGGTAACACCCTATGGCAGGTATGTAAAATGGGGTAACACCCCGTGTGGGTTATGTAAAATGGGGTAACACCCCATGTCGGGTATGTAAAATGGGGTAACACCCCATGTGGGTTATGTAAAAAGGGGAAACACCCTATGGTGGGTATGTAAAATGGGGTAACACCCCGTGTGGGTTATGTAAAATGGGGAAACACCCTATGGTGGGTATGTAAAATGGGGTAACACCCCGTGTGGGTTATGTAAAATGGGGAAACACCTCATGGCGGGTATGTAAAATGGGGTAACACCCCATTGCAGGTGTAAATAAGTATATATTCTATATTACCAGATAGACTTCAGTAGTAAAGGGGAACTGAGACCCAAATAATGCAGTACCAATAGAGGGGAGTGATCTCAGCAGTCAGTCATCTGCCCAGGGCATGGACAGGTACTTCTTGCTACTGCACAACCAATGGGGAAACGTCTGGTGACATCTTTTCCACTCCTTGGTAAGTAACTTGCCCTTAAATGTAATATTCGGAATTTAGTTCCCCTTTAAATGTTACATCCAGCCCCATTTTACCAATGAAGGTGAAATTCACTTGTACACTACACCTGCTTTATTCTGCGGAATACAGAGCCAGTTGTTTCCATTCCAGACCCGGATTTTCCTTGCCAGAGATTACTATCCCCTCATGTGAGGCATCATTCAACTCCTGGGTTAAAATCTTACTTTCCAAGCATAATGGGTAAGGGCGGAGTTGCCAGGCTGCAGAGGTTTGAATCGGAAGGCCCTCTGGGCACGGCGACAGCCTGGACTTTTCAAAGTGATGCTTTCTGCCGTTAGCCAAGTTTCCTCTGCAACAAATTCCTGAAATCGAAAGGGCGATGTGTTTGGAGATGAAAATTTCAAGGGTTTTATTTTTTGGGTTAGAGAGAAACTATAGGGATATGAAAGGGGCCTTGTAAGGTTGCGTTCAGGTGCCTTCGGGTCTATGGCAATACGTGGCTTTCTGCCATTGTTACAGTGATTGGGACAAGCAGTATGGCAGGCCCCTTTAATGGAAAATAAATACAATGAAAAATAAAGCTCCCAGCATTGACCAATTCAGCTTAGCCCTGCAATTAAAGGGTTAACTCACAGCATCTTCCAGGTGGTACGGTGCTCTGATTGGCTCCTAGATTGTAGATAATTTATTAATAACCTACATGTTTCAATCCCATACACCATACAATCTCTGGACGTGGTCCTGTGTGGACTTTATCGGGAGATATAGGATTTTTTTTATAGGTACAATGCCAATCGTATGATTGGGATTGGTCCGTGTATGGTCCTATTCTCTACAGGCACCAGAACTGCTATTGGATCTGAAATCCTGGATAAATAAACTATATTGTGTTTGCTTTCTTTGTGGCTTTGCATCTGGTAGTAGGGGAGATTTCAGATTGTTCCACCCAATGATGACCCATCTTCCCCGTACCAAACCACCCACCCATTTGAGAAATCGGTCTATGGAGGTTTATTGAAATCCTCCTCTTACTATGTGACTGGAAGACAATTTGGTCCTTGGATTATCAGATCATCTGATTATTGGAGGACACATCCGGAATGGAAATGGCTGATAACTGACTGCAAGCAAAATCCATTCAATCTGCATTAATTCTCTTTCCTGCAAGCGATTTGGCCAACCCGACACATATACGTGAACTTCCATATTGTTCAGATCTAGTTAGTAAAACACTTAACCTATTATTAAGATATTATTAATCCATAACAGGTAACAATCTAGCTGTGCATAGAGACAATCCTACTGTTAATGGGAAATCAACCTTACAATAAAGGTTATAAGGTGGCAGCAGAGCTTTTCACCTTAGGAAGAGAAGGTTCACCATGGATCAAGTTAAAATAACATGTTGCCTGTTGCTTTTTCCTGTGGGAAAAAGTTCATTACTAGATTTTCAGTTTTAAGGAAATCAATATAATTAAATAGAAACGGTGGTTTCTATGCAAATGTGTCCATAAAAGAGCTATCTCATAACTTTCAAGCCTAGTAAAATGTCTCTAGCTGTTGTGAATCCAAAGTTATAGGCGCGTAGGAAGTTTCACTTCCTAGTCTGCACTGTTTCTATGTCTCTGTGACGTGTGTCATAAACCCCACCCCTAAAGATCACTTTGCAACCATTTTTCTGCCTAACGGACACCTTAGGGCAGGTCTTCACAAAGGGTGTGCCAGGGCAGACTGGTGTGACTTCTGTGTCTCCGAATTTGGTAGCAGAAATATTTTCACCAGTATAACTTACATTTCTATGGCTTTATATACACTTTAAAGTGCATAAAATATGAGTATTTATAACTTTAAGTCCAACATAAAGAGCCCAGGTGTGCCTCGAGAAAAATTTGCGTTGCCAAGTGCAACACAGTCTGAAAAAGTTTGAGAACTGCCTTAGGGAGAGAGAGCTTTTCCACATTGTGGCTAGATTTTAAAATGATTCAGTATCATGCAGCTGCTGATGGACTGTCCCAGCAGTAGGATGTGTGTGGGCATGCTCAAGTCGGCGACAAGGGGGTGGAGCCATGGTTCTGCTGATGTCACAGCTAACAGTGCAAACACTTATACTGCTGTAAGTTTGGATAGATTGCAGGTAGAAGCATGAACCTGGATTCATTTTAAAGGTAGGATGTGCCTAGTATGGAGACAACAGTTACCCTTTAAATCTTATTTATAAACATTTGACTTGAGTCCCAATTGTAATATTTGTTATGTCTCTCTGTTAGTCTGTACAAAGGGGTTAATAGCAGTTTCCCATCTTTCTGATGTGGTGACATTTCCGACTTCCACATAAAAACCTTTGCGCAACTTAGGCGTTTCGAATTGCTGCGGGCCGACGTCAATCCAACAAGCAGGTTCGGCTGATGAATCAGGGAAAATTATAGTTTGTTTCTTGACCGTAAATGGTTTCTAGCTCTGAACGGCAGATAATGAACTTGTTCTGACAAAATCCACCCCGTGATGTCTCGTTTCTAACATGAGATAATTGTCTGCCGGTCCTTTAAGGACGCAAATCGCTAAAGATGACAAAGAGGCATAAATAAAATAAGGAACATTCCATATTAAAGGGCATTGCCATTATCAATGGAGAATATTAATGGAAAGCATTAACATTATTCAGGTTACTTTGGTTGGCAAATGCTAGACCCATAATATCGTGTGTACCTAGCCTGAGGGAAACAGTATGGCAGCTCCCACCCATATGTACAGAGAAGGATTTTACCACACACGCACATATGAATAGAGATATACACTTCACACTAACACTGTAGGTCCCAGCAGTACATGGAACATAAACATTTCATTTATAAAGCTCATTTTGTCTCCAGATTGCGATGGGATTCCGCTGGCTGTAACGGTGTCGAATCAGTGAGGCTCCAGCCTTGGTGACTTGCTCTGTTTACCTTTCCAATCTTTCCATGACTGGGTCCCTCTTGTGAGCTCCAATATTGCAAATCTGGTGCAAATCTCTGGTGCTGGGACCCCATTGAAAGTTGCTCGGACCCTTTAAAGCTTTTGTGCCTCATTTAAAAAAAAAAAAAGATGTTTAGACTTTGAATTTGGGGATGTTCCAGCCATACGGGGTCTCAAAGTGCTAAATCCTTTTATAAACAAACCTTAATTTGACCAGGAATGTTCTGGCTTGATCCGTAGGTGATATTAGAGGGTCCTATAGCAGCGGACTCTACGCGGATATAATTATCTCCACATTCCAAGCCATCAAACTTGCCTAGGGTCTAAGGGAAAGCGCTTTTTATTTCTGAATTAAAATAACCATTTTCCTGCCTTTTCAATGACACTGGAATCCCCCCAAAATTTTACTTATATTTCTAAATCATTCGAGGGCCGGGAAGGGGTTAAAATCGCAGACTGTTTTAATGGCGCCTTTTGAAAGTACAATGGCGGCGTACGTCTCCATGTTTAGGTTCAGGGTGAGACCTAGTAAACGCCAACAAAAGTCTTAAATTCAATTTTTTTATTGGAGTTTCAATTTGTTTTTTTAAAGAGCTATACATATGAATTGATGGACGTTATTGCTGGGACTAGGTAGGTTACTTAAAGGGAAAATAAGCCTTAAAGGGAAACATTTCTGACTTAAAGGGCATGTCCACACTTTAAACAAAAAACCGGTGTTATCTGCCTGCAACCCAGTTTATTACATGCATTTGTAACTAAATAGTTTGTAAAAGGTATCTGCCTACTCCTTCTGAATGTACCAGTTTTTTATTTTAAGGGTGGACAATAACTAATTATGACAAGGTATCCACTCCTGGGTAGAGATGTCCGAACTTCGCAAAATCCGGTCCGCTCGAGGATCCGCGAATTTTCGAAAAAATCCGAAAATTCGAAAATCCGCGAGCGGACCCGTTAAAATTAAAAATACCCTTGAAATAACGAGATTTTTCGTATTTTCGAAAATTTTCGAAATTACGAGTTTTCACGTATTTTCGGGAATTTTCGAAATTACGAGTTTTCATGTATTTTGGAAAATATGTATTTTCGAAAATACAAGTAATCCTCATAATTTCGAATATTTTCGAAAATACGTATGTTAGGAATTAAGAGAAACCCTTGTATTTTCGAAAATTTTCGAAAATACATGTTTTCCCGTATTTTCCGGAAATTTTCGAAAATACGTGAAAACTCGTAATTTCGTAAATTTTCGAAAATACGAAAAATCCGCGAATCGGAAGTTCGGAAGGCGGAAAATCCGGAAAAATCCGCCGTTCGCGAACGGGATAAATCCACGGCGGATCCGGGTTCGGATCCGCGAACCGGCCATCCCTACTCCTGGGAGCTTCTGATTGGAAGGGAGTTTAACCAATCAACAGGCAGCCAGCACCAGACACTGCTTCAATCTGCCAATAATATGTGAAATGTCAGTGGAGCTTGTAGTAAAATGCTGCAAATGTCTCTGATACTGCCGTGTAATTATTTGTTGTTTCAAATGTCATTACATTTGACTGCTGGAGTTCATCTAAGTCAGTTCTTTTATTTTTGGCCATAAACACGTCCCTACCAACTAGGATAATATAGTTCACTAAGTGGAAATTAGCAATGAATAAAAATAACCTTATTTATAATAATAATTATAATAATAATAATAATAATGACATATTTGTTACTTTTGGTAACCTGCGGGTGGTAGACATTCTAACCCAGTGTCCACTGATCATCTTGTTCTTCTTCCAAACTCTGGTCTTACAATATCGCAGTATTGTACAATCGTCTGATTGTGTATGGTCGAATTGTGTATGATTGCCTGTTCAGCGGCCAATTTGCAGCCTTTTTGGGAGATAGGAAACATTTTTAGTGGACCGATCCTGATCTCATGATCGGGCTATCTTACAATCGGTATTGGTCCGTGTATGGCTGGGGAACCATGGATAATCTTCTGTTTGATATTTCTCCCAACCAACCTACCAATCGGTTATCAGGATTTAAAGTGGTACATATCATATGTGACTTAACCGATTGTCCAAGATGTTGGACAGAGATGATTCGGTTTGATTTGATGCTCCTGAGACCAGATTGTGTGGTGTGTACCCGGACTAAACAAACTGGATTTGAAATATCGGAAATGACTCGTTCCTTCCTGTAGGGTTGCGGACAATCCATATGTAAAGTTTTTTAGCACGGGTGATAAATGAGATGTATTGGAATTATGGATTATGTTCTCCTGGAAGTGGATTTGTGTATGACCCAACGAATGATGGAAGAATTAGACCTTGTCAGATTTGCTTTCTCTCCCCCTCCCCTCTCCAAGTCCACCCTGTGGATGAAATAGTAGATGTGTGTATGATTGTAGGCATGCCTCCTTCAAAGATCAACATTTGTACACGCTTTAGTCACCTTTTATATGCAGTGCTATTGACATTAACCAGATGGGGCCGTTTGACAGAGCTGCACTTTAAACGCCAGCTAAAGAGTTAGTCTACTTTACCCATGTGGTTTAATCCCAGTGGGAGCCTTGTCCTCGTAGTGGTCTACAACTCTCTGACCTTGGCTGGGATTAGAATATGTCGTAGGGGTTTTTATAAAACATGTCGGCGTTAGCGACCGGAACATTTTCCATTTCTTTATAGCGAATCGCGATATATATATCCTGATAACGTAAATACTTTATGGAGTAAACCGTCACAGAGACGAGCTATTGCGATAACATTATTATCAAATGGTATCACTTTTGTTTCGTTTTCTGTCGTAGACCAGTAAAAAGGTAACATCTGATTGGTTTGCTGTAAATTAAGGCTTGCCATTGTATATTATCCATGCCAACCGACCAAGAGTATCGCTTGATCGGCCCGAAATATTGGATTTTTTTTTGGGGGGGGGGGGAAATCGGCAACCGGTATCCAACCATCAGGTAAATGGTCGATTGGACGCTTCGAAAATGTCCATAGAGGGCTAGTTTTGCCGCAACCGACTACTTTTTTCCCGAACAACTGCCCAAGAAATCCCAAAGTGTGTTCCCAGCTTAAAAGCTCAGACATATTCTTGCACCTCGTATTAAATAAGACCAATAATGTTTTATTATGGACTATAACCCTCTCTCCTTTGCCACAGCCAATCAGTTAAAGGATCTATACTGGGGAAAAAAATGTTTTGTTTTGTTTTTTAAATTGCCCTTTACTATTCTTCCCAACTATCACTGTAACATTTATTTGTTGATCTGTCCCCTATTTCTTTAGATATCTTTAGAAACATCTTACATTTCAGCTGTAAATAAAATGCCTACTTATCATAAACTCTTCTGCTTTATAGATTAAGATGAGGCAAAGCAATTTTTAAAGTATAGTACCATATAGTATAATGGTAAAAAGGGGGAAATATCTTGTTACTAGAACATCTCATGGGTGGGTTCATATTACGGTTCGGAGGTTTCATTTAAAGGGCCCATCATTTAAAGTTGTATTTACCTTTCGCTCCCTCCTAAACCTCGAGATAGTTCTACTTACCTCCCTTCAGTCCCTTGAAGTTTATCTGATTCTGTCCACTCTGGTCTTATTCCGATTCGGGCTTTCTTCCTGGTAGCAGCCGTCAATCACAGCCACTAAAATGTAAAATGTCACTCTGCAGCCTTGTGGGCGGTCTTAGAGCTCATTGATCTTGCAGAGGCGACAAGTCCCGCGTCTTCGGAAAGAGGTAAGTTTCAGTGCAACAACCTCAGGATTTGGGGGGTTGGTAAGGTAATTATAGATTTTAGTACTGAGGGGGGGAAATGCTCTTTAACAATGTACACGTTTTTATTTGGGAAGTGAACTTGCCCTTTAACTCATTGAAGCCATCTGATTGTAACCAAATCCTGTACATTCTCCCTTTCAATCTAAATAAAATATTTCCTACTTGCTGACTGAGCCTTCTGGGAGCTGTAGTTTAGGGACAAGCGATCTCTATAGATATGTTAGCGGCCTTTGTGCTGTGCCCGGGGCTGTTTGCTCTGTGACCCGTCCTTCCACGCGCCCCTTCTCAGAGCACTTAACTAACCGCAAGGATCCGTCACACCCTAATAGCTTTTACCAAAGGCCACACAGAGGACAGAGAAGAGGAGGATTAAAGTGAAGCAGAGCCCGAGACTCTCCCCGGGTTGTTCAGCCAATAAGTGGCTCTTTAAGGGAGAATATTCCTCTCCGTGGGTTTCACCGTCTGTCATGTTACAACCATCAATTATACCAAATCTTTCAACACAGACGGTGATTCCGACACTAACTCACATTGGGCACTTGGCAATTTGTAAGGTTTTGCTCACAGGGGATCCGAGTTCTAAACAACTGCCACCCTGCCCCCCCCCCCACCACGTCATTGGTGGCTCTTCCCTGCCGGAGTTGCCATTTGCTTGTGGCCTCTAATATTTTAAATCCATTAAAGGAGAAGCAGACCGCTTTGTTATAGATTCCTTGTCTCCTGCTTGAATTTCACAGTCAAGGTTTTGTTCCCCTTTAAAGTGTTCAGCGTGGCAAACGTGGCCCCTGGCAAAGGGCCCGGTACAGGGCACAGAATAAAAGTAGAAGGGACTTCTGGGTGTTTTCATGTTAGCCCTTTAGCACATATGATACTTTCAATTGCACTCGCTAAGTGCGGAGAGATTACATGGACTCGCTGCTGATATTGGAAGGATGTTTAGCGCTGAGAGTTGTAGTTTTCCAACAACAGACTGGCTGTCAGGGGCGTCACCTTAATTCTGACCGTGTGTCCTTTGATCTTAATATTGTGTGAAAGACGTTGTGTATATACAATGTTCGCCTTCTCTGTATTGTAATTAGTCCGTCCCTGTAGACAATATCCTTTCTATGATCCATGTGATTGGCTGCTTGGGCCATGGGCATCGATGAGGTCTCAGCACTAGTATCCCAGATGGTATCGCACTGTTAGACTGGTGTAGCTGTAAGTTATCACCTGATACTGTGGGGCTACCTACACTATTTTGTCAGCTGGGAGTTCCCCATCGGGACTGGCCCCAAGTGATGCAGACAGGAGCTGACACACGCCTGATTGATGGCCAAAGTGACCACTGCAAATATACGTGTGTAGGAAGTTTGAAGATGAATAAATATCGGTAAGAGTCTAGGAGCCTTTTTTTCACCTGAAAATCAACTGAGCCAACTAACTAACTAACTAACCAACTAACTAACTAACTAACCAACTAATTAACTAACCAACCAACTAATTAACTAACCAACCAACTAATTAACTAACCAACCAACTAATTAACTAACTAACTAACCAACCAACCAACTAATTAACTAACCAACTAACTAACTAACCAACCAACCAACTAACTAACTAACTAACTAACTAGCCAACCAACTAACTAACTCAACCTCCATCTAGAATTGTTTGAAAGGTTGGAGCAGTAATTGTTAATGGTTAATAGCTGTAGAATGTCAGGCAGAGAATTGTCATCCCCGAACTGCAACTATTAACATTAACCCTGTAATGATGGCAAAATAGGATATGACCGATTAGTGAACAATGCACCAGAGAGTTTATTGCATGGCCCATTAATATATTTGTATACGGTGATCATATCCCCACGCAAATGTCACTTCTCCAATGTAAACAGCCCTAACTTGTCTAATTTGCCTGCATATTCAAGCCCCTCCATTCCCCTTATTAATTTAGTTGCCCTTCTCTGAACTGTTTCCATTTCCAAGATGTCCCTTTTGTATATGGGATTCCAAAACTGCACTGCATATTCCAAATGAGGACTTACCAGTGCCTTGTAAAGAGGGAGAATAATATTTTTCTCCCTTGAATCTATTCCCCTCTTCATACAAGACAATATCTTACTAGCTCTAGCTGTTGCTACCTGGCATTGTTTGCTACAGCTAAGTCTGTTATCTACCAGAACCCCCAAATCTTTTTCCATTACAGATGCACTTAACACAGAGTTATTTATGGTGTAGGGGGCACAGGGATTATTAAACCCCAAATGCATCACCTTACATTTATCAACATTGAATCCCATCAGATACATTGCGTCTGTAATATGTCTATATAGACATTGGTATTAAATATATTGCCATTTTGTTTCCATGGTTCTTGGTCTAATGCATTTTTCCATTCTGAGCTCTTGTATTTTCTTGTTTATAATAAACTGCCTAATAAAAGGTTTTAATGCATTAAATCTAGGAAGAATTCACTTGATCTTTGCCCATAATTGAAGGGCTTGGACTGTATTTCCTTATTATATTGGCTAGAATCTTAGTGTCAACCCAGGAGAGATTTTACATCTCCCAGGATTACTTGACATCTCCCAGCTATATAGACGAGCCACCTAAGCAAGGTCACACATATAGTGAATCCTGCGCAGCTTGGTGTGTGAGATTTACAACCTTATCGCTAAATGAGACCATTGAAGAATTCATTTATAAAGCATTTTCATAAAAAGTGGAATTTTCATTGTACACCCCAACCCCTAATATCCAACCCCTAATATCCCAGCTTTACCACCAATAATATGTTTAATATTCAAGCTCGCAAACTGGGCGCCCAACTTCTGGACATTCGCCACAACTTTAATTTAATAAATGATAATAATAATAAAGATCTGGGGCATAGGCTTGTATAGTGTCTGCACTGTCTCCGTGTCTTAGTGGCAGGCATGTGTTAATAGCTGTCATAAGCCCTATCCCCAAATATCAATCTGATGCTAGTTACAGACTTTTAACCAATATCTGTGATTCCCGCGAGCTATAGACACCTTAGTGAGAGAACTGGCATCGTTTGAAAGGCAGGAATGTGCTCTTTGTAATAGACCGCAGTTCCCCTTTACTGTTAATGTCAGATGGAATGTTGAATAGCTGTAATATAAATATCCTTATATTTTACAGCAGCGAGGCACAGTTTTCTATGGAAGTCACCCCTGAATAAGAAAACTATAAACTGTAACAGCAGAGGGCGCCCATGTGTAACAGGTGTAAAGCTAATTTCAAGTTTTTTTTTTGTTTTTTTTTTAAGCAGATCCAGATGTTTAGCAGGAGAACAGGGCTACATGTATCTTAATCAACGTCTGGTATTCACTGGAAAACTGCTACACATGCAAGGACATTACAATTGTGTGAACATACCCTAACCCAGTCACAATAATAGCAGATAACGTACCCCTTATTTTATAAAGATTATGGTATCTATTGTTTAATGTTTAATACGTCTGTGTACATTGTTACAGATAATCTGTACCGGGTACCATCAAATCCACCTACACCCAGTATCTGTACCGGGTACCATCAAATCCACCTACACCCAGTATCTGTACCGGGTACCATCAAATCCACCTACACCCAGTATCTGTACCGGGTACCATCAAATCCACCTACACCAGTATCTGTACGGGTACCATCAATCCACCTCACCCGTTCTGTACCGGGTACCATCAAATCACCTACACCAGTATCTGTACCGGGTACCATCAAATCCAACCTACCACCCAGATCTGTACCGGGTACCATCAAATCCACCTACACCCAGTATCTGTACCGGTACCATCAAATCCCCTACACCCAGTATCTGTACCGTACCATCAAATCCACCTACACCCCGTATCTGTACCAGGTACCATCAAACTCACCTACACCCAGTATCTGTACGGGTACCATCAAATCCACCTACACCAAGATCCTTACCGGGTACCATCAATCCACCTACACCCAGTATCTGTACAGGGTACCATCAAGATCCTACACCAGAACTAACTTATCAGAATCCCCACAGCTATCTGGTAAACCGGGTACCATCAAATCTACAGCGTAGACTCGTCAGTTATGTTGCAATGTATGAAGGTACCCCGGTACCCAGATCTAAACGGCTGTCACCGTACATCACCAGTATCTGTACCAGTGAGTGTACCATCTAAATTCACTAGTCGATGCCGATAGATAGTGTGATCCTTGTACCGATTTTATGGTGGGGGGGGGGGGGGGGGTGGGTAGGGGGTTAAGGTTTTGTGTTGGTAGCCACAGACTCCCCAAATCACGGGTTCCTCCGAAAGCCCAGGTTTAGGGATATTTGTACCAGGTGATTACAATCAGTCCACCTACTACCCCAGTATTCTGTTATACCCGGGCCGGACAGCTATGGCGTGCGGGTTTGGTACCATCAGAATCCCACCTTTTATGTAGAGCATAACTTAGTGAGTGCCACTAATGATCTGTGATTCCGTTGGAGTTGCTGGGTACCATCCAAAGTCCACGCCTACACCCAGTAATCTGTGACGGTAACGCCTGGAAATCACCTGTACAGACGGCAAGTCTGATTGAGTATCTTTAAGGAGTAATGTCTCGGCAGTGACCTAGGCCTAAATCCACGTAGCGACCGTGAGTGTTGTATGGACGTTTGGCTACATTCAGTTACAAGCCAACTTCATCCCACAGTGCATTCACTGTGATCGTACCAGTTTGGTACCATCCAATCCACATCTAGTAACAGAGCTACTATGTCTCTGTATTGGCCACCGCCTGTGTACACCATCAATATGTGCTTAATCATACTTATACACCTACACGTATCTTGTACCCGTCTTTCTTTCGCTCCGGTACCATCAAATCCACCTACACCAGCATTATATTTACTTGACTCACAGACGAGGCTTTACTAGAGGGAAGAGAGTGACCTTTCTTTATTCATTTATTCCCTTCCTATCGTTAAAAGCAGACGGAGAGATTTCATTCGCTGGCGCTTCCTGCACGGAGAATATTTTACCTTTCCTCGACATTTACATTTTCAAAATCTATTAACTGTTTAAAAGTAACGAGGATTTGGGGGTTTCTTATCTTTAGAATTATTTACTCGTGATCAGCCAATCACAGCGAAGGGGAAAAGAAGAATTCGATTTATATTCTTATGGTCCTAATCAAACCGCACATTGTATATCGTTCTCTTACATGTAGAGGTTTTAAAGTAAGAGGTGGAGGTTAGTACAATTCTAACTGCTGGTAAAGGTTTCTATATTGTTGAATCCCAATAGATGGATGACCCATGAACACACTCGAGAAGACAAGACAGGAACTAGACTCCACAAAGTCACGTCTCTCATCAATGCAAACAAGCGCTCACGGACAAGGATTCCCACTTGAACACCTTACGGGTAGAAAGCAGAAAGCAGACGGAGGAAATTCTGGATATAAGAAGTAAGAATTATCATCATTATGTTATTGAAATAATATTAGATTTATGAAACGTACAACCAAATTTGATTTTTTTGTGTAGGGGCCCCAGTTTCCACATGTGTTTTGCTTGGTTGGTATCCATCTTTTGAGGGAACGGTTAAGTAAAGGTCAACTAAACTGAAGATCAAATTGTATCAGGGTAATTTTCACCAGGAAGGGACATCTTCAGTTTTCCAATGGACCTCCAGGCAGTCGTGAGTAGCACCTCCGTATTCTAGCTCCCCCTGCTGGCTCCCATTGAGGGTCATATTTCAGGGTTGGCCAAACATCTTACCCATAAGTACCTGCATGAAAAGATGGTTTTATATTTAGACATGAACAGGATTTAACTTGGGAATTGGACCTGCTAAAAAACAAGTTTTCAGGACATCGGACACTAGAAGAAATGGGATACATTAGCTACAATTCATTAGCTGTAATGTCTATGGGACTTTGGTTGGGTATATAATGATGGTATAATACAATTCATTAGCTGTACAATGCGTTGGGACTTTGGTTGGGTATAATGAGGTATAATACAATCATTGCTTACAATTCATTGGGCCTTTGTTGGGTATAATGATGGTATAATAAAATCATTAGCTGGACAATGTCTATGGGACTTTGGTTTGGTATAATGATGGTATAAATAACAATGCATTAGCTGTACAATGTCTATAGGACTTTGGTTGGGTATAATGATGGTTACAATACAATTCATTAGGCTGTACAATGTCTATAGGGACTTTGGTTGGGTATAATGATGGTGTATAATACAATCATTAGCTGTACAAGTCTGTTGGGACTTTGGTTGGGTATAATGATGGTATAAACAATTCATTAGCTGTACATGTCTATAGGGACTTGGTTGGGTGGGTTATATGTGTGTGTAATACAATTCATAGCTGTACCAATGTCTGTTGGGACTTGGTTGGGTATAATGATGGTATAAAACACATTCATTAGCTGTACATGTCTATAGGGACTTGGTTGGGTATAATGATGTTATAATACAATTCATTAGCTGTAATCAAATCCACCTACACCCAGTATCTGTACCAGGTACCATCAAATCCACCTACACCCAGTATCTTTACCATTGTTACCATCAAATCCACCTACACCCAGTATCTGTAGCTTACGGGTACCATCAATCCACCTACACCCCAGTATCTGTACCGGTAACCCACAAATTCCACCTACACCAGTATCTGTACCGGTACCTCATCCACCTACCCCCGTATCTGTACCAGGTACCATCAAATCCACCTACACCCAGTATCTGTACCAGGTACCATCAAATCCACCTACACCCAGTATCTGTACCAGGTACCATCAAATCCTCCTACACCCAGTATCTGTACCGGGTACCATCAAATCCACCTACACCCAGAATCTGTACCGGGTACCATCAAATCCACCTACCCCCAGTATCTGTACCGGGTACCATCAAATCCACCTACACACCCAGTATCTGAACCGGTACCACAACCCACCGACACCACAATCTGTACCGGGTACCATCAAATCCACCTACACCCAGTATCTGTACCGGGTACCATCAAATTCACCTACACCCAGTATCTGTACCGGGTACCACACAAATCCACCTACACCCAGTATCTGTACCAGGTACCATCAGATCCACCTACACCCAGTATCTGTACCGGGTACCATCAAATCCACCTACACACACCCCAGTATCTGTTACTGTACCGGGTACCATCAAATCCATCCACACCCAGTATCGTAAAACCGGGTACCATCAAATCCACCTACACCCAGTATCTGTACCGGGTACCATCAAATCCACCTACACCCAGTATCTGTACCGGGTACCATCAAATCCACCTACACCCAGTATCTGTACCGGGTACCATCAAATCCACCTACACCCAGTATCTGTACCGGGTACCATCAAATCCACCTACACACACCAGTTATCTTGACCGGGTACCATCAATCCACCACACCACAGTATCTGTACCGGGTACCATCAAATCCACCTACACCCAGTATCTGTACCGGGTACCATCAAATTCACCTACACCCAGTATCTGTACCGGGTACCACCAAATCCACCTACACCCAGTATCTGTACCAGGTACCATCAGATCCACCTACACCCAGTATCTGTACCGGGTACCATCAAATCCACCTACACCCAGTATCTGTACCGGGTACCATCAAATCACCTACACCCAGTATCTGTACCGGGTACCATCAAATCCACCTACACCCAGTATCTGTACCGGTACCATCAATCCACCTACACCCAGTATCTGTACCGGGTACCATCAAATCCACCTACACCCAGTATCTGTACCGGGTACCATCAAATCCACCTACACCCAGTATCTGTACCGGGTACCATCAAATCCACCTACACCCAGTATTTACTTGACTCACAGACGAGGCTTTACTAGAGGGAAGAGAGTGACCTTTCTTTATTCATTTATTCCCTTCCTATCGTTAAAAGCAGACGGAGAGATTTCATTCGCTGGCGCTTCCTGCACGGAGAATATTTTACCTTTTCCTCTGACATTTACATTTTCAAATCTATTAACTGTTTAAAAGTAACGAGGATTTGGGGTTTCTTATCTTTAGAATTATTTACTCGTGATCAGCCAATCACAGCGAAGGGGAAAAGAAGAATTCGATTTAATATTCTTATTGGTCCTAATCAACCGCACATTGTATATCGTTCTCTTACATGTAGCTTTGTTTAAAGTAAGAGGTGGAGGTTAGTACAATTCTAACCTGCTGGTAAAGGTTTCTATATTGTTTGAATCCCAATAGATGGATGACCTCATGAACACACTCGAGAAGACAAGACAGGAACTAGACTCCACAAAGTCACGTCTCTCATCAATGCAACAAGCGCTCACGGACAAGGATTCCCACTTGAACACCTTACGGGTAGAACGCAGAAAGCAGACGGAGGAAATTCTGGATATGAAGTAAGAATTATCATCATTATGTTATTGAAATAATATTAAGATTTATGAAACGTACAACCAAATTTGATTTTTTAGTGTAGGGGCCCCAGTTTTTCCACATGTGTTTTGCTTGGTTGGTATCCATCTTTTGAGGGAACGGTTAAGTAAAGGTCAACTAAACTGAAGATCAAATTGTATCAGGGTAATTTTTCACCATGGAAGGGACATCTTCAGTTTTCCAATGGACCTCCAGGCAGTCGCTGAGTAGCACCTCCGTATTCTAGCTCCCCCTGCTGGCTCCCATTGAGGTCATATTTCAGGGTTGGCCAAACATCTTTACCCATAAGTACCTGCATGAAAAGATGGTTTTATATTTAGACATGAACAGGATTTAACTTGGGAATTGGACCTGCTAAAAACAAGTTTTCAGGACATCGGACACTAGAAAGAAATGGGATACATTAGCTACAATTCATTAGCTGTACAATGTCTATTGGGACTTTGGTTGGGTATAATGATGGTATAATACAATTCATTAGCTGTACAATGTCTATAGGGACTTTGGTTGGGTATAATGATGGTGTAATACAATTCATTAGCTGTACAATGTCTATAGGGACTTTGGTTGGGTGTCTATAGGGACTTTGGTTGGGTATAATGATGGTATAATACAATTCATTAGCTGTACAATGACCTGTCATCAGGAGGTTTTCAAGTGGTTTATATTGATGACAAATTCCCATTAAATAAACCATCTCTGTCAAGTCTGTGGAACCCTGAGTTGCTTACACCACACGGCGCACAGTTTATTTATATTCTGTCGATAACGGTATCTTCAAAAAGGGGAATCGGATTCCTGTTAAAGACACAGGATCATAAAGAAATCACTCTTTGTTTTGAATTGTATTAACCCCCCTTCGCCCCTTTTAATGACATCAGCAGTCTGCTCTTCGTCTCTCTAGTCTAAATATTCTGGGACTTCACTTCTCTCAGTCTTCTGAGCGCGTTACGTTTTGTTAAAGGGAAGACACAATAAGTCAACAAAAAATACTAAATGAACCTTTAATATAGGAAATCGCGTTTGGTTTTCTGATACATCTATTAAAACTAATACAACAGGAAATGGATATTGGCAGTGTTTGGAAGGGAACTACGAATCCATTGGAGGTTTCGTTTTATTTATCTTTGGATAATTAATAATGTCCAAACTCTGTTGGCTGAGTTACAAAAGTTTATTTTAGCAGAACTGACTTGTTCACGAATCACATCCCTGAAACACGGGAACATCCTGGTCTCTCTCTGTAAATGGGCGTTAGAATAAGGAATTGATTTGAATGATCGATATTTTATATACAAGGGATAATGTAAGAAAGTATTAAGAGATAATTTGTTGTTACCCAATAGAGATTTCTAATCGGTTGCTGTGGCAGATCAACTAATGGGCCCCATGCACGCACCAATCCTGGTCGTACGTTATCCGGATATCCCGGTATCGTATGATTGACGGTTGGGATGGATGACGATTGTACGATCGCCCATAGGTGAACTGTTGATCGTTTGATATCTGGATTTCCTGATATCGTACAACCCGGATTGGGGTGTGTATGGCCCCCATAACTAACCCCTGACCAATTGGGTCAGTTGGGTATAGGAAAACATAGCTGCAAGACCAATTTTTCCAACTGATCTATTGTGCGTATTTCCATAGACTGACCAACTGGTTGGGCGAAATGATTGTATGCAAGAACCATTAATACACATGGGCAGGATCAAGGGTGTAATGGGGATAGCAAGGCTTAATTTCCCTGGAAAAGCACTAGATTGACAAACTGGCCCATTGGGTTGTATTGGAGGATGTTGACTAAGATACTTTTGGAGGATTCAGAAGGTTTCACACCAAAGGATGGGAGAAGGTTCCAGAATAGAATTTTAATACAATTAATATGATTTCACCTTTGTCACCGCTTATTACAATGTCCAATGTCCACCCCCAAATGTATCTCTTTTTTGCTTTAAAGCATCTGGTGAGAAAGTTTTATGATCCTCATCTTGTCTTTTTATGTAGACACTAAATTTCTCTTGGGATCTTCATACAATGTCACCGTTGACTTATTGACTTTAACAATTCAAGAAATCCGTATTTAAGAACCTTCGGGATGATTTCCAATGCTTATATAAGTTTTAAATCTCCAAACATAGACTAGGCCTTGCCTTATCTTGGTTTGACATCTGGTCCGTTGAGATTTACTGGCCACGGTTAATAGTTACTGTTGAAGAAGGTTTCTGAACTCATCATTACTGGCAGTGTAAATGAATCATTAAGGGATGTTTACAGTAGGGATGAATAAAGATTTAAATGGAGGATTTATGTGTTTACCAGAACGTCCCTAGAGAATTTCTACATCTGTAATGGTGTCTAGTTTATATTTTAATGGATCAGCGGTAAAGCCAACTGGACTGTAACTCAGAGGGGTCTTGACTCCCGAGTAAGTTCCTAGATTTTAAGCTGCATGGACATGGTCAGAGTAAGGTAGAGATAAGACCACTTATCAAAGCTTGTCCAAATTCACTACCAAACTGCCAGGTCACTACCAAACTGCCAGGTCACTACTA